>MU736442.1:193014-221197 GCA_026770625.1 Nicotiana glauca
AAGATAATAAAGAAGGTTAGATAAAATGTACGTTGGTGCTCGGCAAGTATGGTCGGGTGCTAGTCATGGCCCTCCAGTTTGGGTCGTGACAGATAGGCTACCAATTCGAATGTGATACAAAGGAAAACGAACTCTGGAAGGTACTACCCAAATCACACACTAATTCGTACTTTCCTTAGAAAATAGGAAGCAAGGCAAATACAAAAATAGCATATAGAAAACTATGCTCTACATCACACTGTTGCGGCGTGCAACCCGATCCAAATAACATACCCATGGCGGCGTGCCATCCGATCCACACATAGAACACATAAGGAGATATACATCGAGCTAAATTGCTCATTACAACAAAATACCGAATATAGGTCACAAGCACTCTAAGTACATAATACCATCCCTGGGGGAACATATAGTGCCATATGCTACAAAACTTAAGCACAACTAAGGTGCAATACATGATCTGAATTTCGAGAGCCATCCTGCTCATATGACATCATCTCTACGCGGAACCTCAACACATCAGAAGATCATTGAGCCGTTCACAACTCACACGGCACAATATAGCATTACATAAAATGACTTGCAACGAAGTAATACCCCGACTACTCTTTCATAAGGAGAGCATTGCTGGAATAAACACATCTGACCAGATAGAAAGCCCATACTCACATTTAGATCTATTCGCAGACCTCAAGCTGATTCTGATCACACTGAACTAAGCTAATAACCTTTCAAAGGTACATAATAACTCCCTTTTTCTCATAATACACAAGAATAACCATCATAACCGGAGTAATCCTCCGCAGTCCACAACCCAATAAACCGTGTGCCTTCCAGGCATAAACTCTCAATTTAATGACATCCCTACAATCTTCATATTTGATTTAACTCTTCAATCAATCAAGTTGTTACATGACACACTAATACAACATTCCCGTGGGGCATGCTCCCACAACCTTCCGTAACAGATAACAAGTCCGTACATCCAAACCACCGGTCGTACTAACGCTGAAAAGAATCCTTAACCAGGATGCAAAGCCTTTTTCACAAAGAACCAATCTCAGGTGACGCTGAGGACAATACCAACTTACTTTAAACATCGAAACTCCCTTCCTGCTCATCCGAGCTCGTGACATTCTTGTCAACACCGAACTGCAACCTTAATCCTTACTTTAATTTCCATACCACTGACTCCACTCATCATGCCAATATGCATTATAACACGACTTTCATCATAATTTCGGAACCACTAATAGGTGAACACTTCATCATATAAAAGCTTTTCACTTAACTCACTTCAGGAGAACCATGGCAACACGCAGGTGAATTCTTGCAACCCTAGAATATGCAAATCTCTAGGTAGTGGTCTAAGCCACCATTGCCCTTTCGGGATCCGCCTGCACATAACAGGCCATACAATAGAATTCTTCTAAATAATATCAATTACGGTGGCCGACAAGCCTCACACATTCCATCACAATCACTTGCATAACTTGATCACACTGAAGGATTTGATCACTACCAGCATTATGCCAATTCAACTATGGCAAATCAACCTATATTCTTTCCAATTTATCCTTGATTGCCTTGGAAATAATAATAACTCCATTCAACGCGTACCACACTCCATCCGGACTCATCCCGAGTGACCTTGAATCACGAGACCATGCTATTCTCAAATCCCACGAACCATTTCATATCTCTCAAATGCTACACCGCAAGTCAAAATATCATAGAACATTCTGGGCACCTTCGCTTAAGCTGATACAAATCTTAATTCTTAACTGTATTTATAGGCTCGAAATTATTAGGCACTACACTTTATACCTTTGAATCTACTAGGACAGTTGCTGAGAGCCACCCGCTTTGACTTGGTCCCGAATATAATCAACTCCATGAATCTTCTAGAACATGAATACCCTCTCGACGAAGCACCTGGAAGAATCACTCCCCTTTAAATCCGCTTCTATACAAGGCATAAATCCTGAATCCTTCTCCCAAGTCTGAACATGCCAACAACGCCAACTATAGCACACCTTTAACAATCCCTTTGCTCAAATTACCACTTATGTTCTTTTTTCATAGCTGAAAAAACCCATCAACATGCTAATAACCAGAAACCGTGCATGTAGTTAACCATGCAACCCAACCATAGGCGGTGGGACTCTCCCACTTAGCTGAAATCCACTATTACACAACTCTGGAATTCACCAGGATTCTTAATCTCTTATTGACATAACCTTGTGCAATCAACCGCCAGAATTCTCGGAATCCTTCTGTAAAACACCCTTTTCATACTCTGAATCATCAATCGCATTCGCACGATCGTCTTTGTTGTATAACCAATAGAATTCTATGCAGAAGCTTTACCAACCACGCGACTGCTAACTTTCTCACCGGGAATAACCCACCTGTGGAAATCACTTTTCGACATCTTCCAACGCTGCTGCACGGGGTAAATCACTACGACATCAATAACCCCTCCTGAGTCTGAGCTCACTCTCTAGCTGCACAAGTCCATTCCTCCCTCGTGGACATCACTTAAATGTGTGGCAATAACCTTCCAATTCGAAGTTATGTTATATCTTTCTTCATTCAAGAACCTCCTTCCCGTTATATTAAATCTCCTGTCGCATAATGGCCCATACTTCAAATTCAATCCGTAAGCCCCAATCACAAATCTCTAAAATTCCCAAATCATTCCAAACTCTCCTTAAAATGCGTAGTCATGCTACCACAATTCCCATATGTAACTCCACCACTCCCCCACTTAGGCAGAACTCATCCCTTTAATCGACTACTCAACCTTTGCTTCTTATACTTGGCCTTCTAAAAATTTTAGCCACCGCCTGACACTTCCCACATGTCTTTTCTCATCCCTTGATACTCAGTTGTTGCCTTAACTGAAATACATCTTTGCAGCACTTGAACCCACGAATCACTACTAACTTTTAAACCTTTCTGAAGATCATCCTTCTCGAGCCGTCAACATTAGAAACACCGATTCAATCTGAACCACCGCACCCCGTGATGTTTAACATTCGTTTTTCCAATATTATTTTACAATTCCTTACCCCATAACACCGGCGAACTTAACACATACAATCAAGGAAGACGATGCTACATCGTATATGAAAATTCCACCACGCTCGCAAATACCAAGTCTCGTTACCCCATCAACCCGCATCTGAACATTCTTAGCCCGATTATTTTTCCCCTGCCGTGAATAAAATACCAAATCTCTAGATCATGCATTGAGTAAACCTCCCTCCAAGTCACTGCCCTGATAAGTAGGCAAGCATCCTACCATCATATCAATACTGTGGAACAATCGTTCATAAGCATCATGGCAACTTGTGCCTAGCCTTAGAGCCCTCAGAAGTACCGCTACTGGGCTGAAATAATAGAATATCCTTCCACAAGGCGACGATAATAATCCAATCAACTATACCAGGAGAAACATCCCGCACCACATCTGTAGTACCATTATGATTCTTCAATTCTCGATTTATAACAAGCGCTTTGTGTTGCATAAGATTGAGTAGGAAGGAAATAAAAGCATGAGCCTCAAAGGAATCAAATCGCACAATAAGGAATTAAGAAGGGAAGTACTCCTAACAGTCCTGTAGCCTCCAAAGATAAGTACAGACCTCTCCGTATCGATCCGCGAGACTCTACTAGACTTGCTCATGACTCGTGAGACCTACGGGAACCTAGGGCTTTGATACCATGTTGTCATGACCCAAAATCAACAAAGGGTTGTGATGGCGCCGGACACCGCTGTCAGGCAAGCCAACCAAAAATACTTAATTAAATTCTCATTTTAACAATTTTAAAAACAAAGATTTTCCTTCTATTTTTCTAGCAAAAGACAATCTTTACAATGTAAATAAAAGAATGTTTGGAAATAAATACAAGATACCCAATAATCATCCCCGAACCCGGTGTCATAAGTGTATAAGCATTTACTACGAAGGAAATAAATGCAACAACTGTTCGGAATACAATATTGGACAGGAAATAAATATAGATCACTAAAAGAGACTGTGCTGACTACGGGTCCCCTCGACAAGTACAACTCACCTAAGTCTTCGTAGCAACCATGCTGCTATGCCCAGTAGGCCACTAGAAATGAAGGTGCCTGTGCAACAAAAATGCACAGCAAATGTAGCATGAGTACCAAAACAACGTGTACTCATCAAGTATCCCGTCTAATCTCGAAGAAGTAGAGACGAGAGGTCGACTTCGACACTTGTAACAGTCCAATAATAATATAATAAAATGTGAGGAAATCATGGCTTTATATAACAGTTATAACTCACAAAGCCAGAAAACATGTACACATCTTTAACTAATAATAAAGGATTTCCAAGATTTACTTTTCATTATCTTTTTCAATTTATATCGGGCCATGAAAGGAAATATCAACATTTATAACTCTCAGGCAAGAAATATAAGCATGCGCATATCATGCCGAGGTCGTACGACCTGCTCTAACAGAAATGTAAACTGTGCACTGCCAAGGGTTGAACGACTCGAACCATAGATGCAACTATTACCCCGCTCGCAAATAATCGTGCGACATGGTCAACATAAAATAAACAAATACCCTACCCGCGGATCATACATGCGATACAAGTACATATAGAAATACATGGTCAAACAGCCAGTTAAGGATTTATCGGGGTACATTTATCCAAATAAAAGCCAACCCTCTTTTAAGAATTTAAGAAAATGAAGTTTAATACTTTTAGAAATTCATTTACTAATTCAATGTGATTTAAGCAATTCAAGCTGTGAATAAGTTTACAATAAATCTAAGTATAGCATGCTTTTGGGTCCTAAACTACCCGGACAATAGCATAATAGTAGCTACGCACGGACTCTCATCACCTCGTGCGTACATAGACCCCACAAATAGGAGCACATAACCAATTAACTCACCTATGGGGATAATTCCCTCTTACAAGGTTAGAAAGGAGACTCACCTTGCTTCAAAGATCCATAACCGGCATTCCACGCCCTTTCGAAGACCCGAATCGATGCTAAATACTCCAAAACTAGCCAAATAACGGGCAAACCAATGAAAATATACCCTAATACTTAAACAATTCAATTTATGTAAAATCTCAACTCCGCTTGAAAGGTTAACAAAATCGTCCTCGGTCCCACGTGCCCGAATTTCGATTTTTTTTGAAGATAAAGTTTACCCACAACCTCACGAACTCAAATATATAATTGGCTCTCAATATCATGTCCAAAAACGTGGTCAAAATCCAAGAATATAAATTTTCTAGGTTTTCTTCAAAATTCCAAAATTTCTACTAATTTACATGATTTTCCATGTTAAAATCTAGATATAATCCAAGAAATTAACTTGCAGTAGGTGGGAATCACTTACCGTGACACAGATGATGAAAATGGAGTTCCAAAAATCGCTCCTAGGTCGGCTCCCATGGAGGAAATAAGATGAAATGAACCAAAACCATTTCTTTACACTTATACACTACCCGTACGAGTCTTCTTCGCGTTCGTGAGATCCCCATCGCATTCGCTTAGAAGAAAATTCCTAAAAATCATTTTCCAAACTCTTCTCAGACAACCTCTAGTATAATAGCCATAACCTTTTGTACAAAATTTCAAATAACAATTGGTTTAAATTTTTGAAAACTAGAAACCAAGACTACAACTTTTGTGTTTTTGTAATCTCTCAATTCCTTATAGATTTTTAGATATAAGCTGCCAAAGTCAACTCTGTGCAACACAAATTTCTTCTTCATCTTCACGAACAGCCTGTAATGTACTTGATATAACTTTTTGTACAAACATCCAAAGGCTAAATGGTTTACATTTCTGATAACTAGACACGAAGGGCTACAACTTTTAGTTTGGATCATCTCCAAATTTCTTATAGATTGCGAGATATGAGCCTCCGAAGTCAGACCTATGCAGCAGAGATTTCCTTCTTCGCGAACGCGAGAACCTCTTCGCGAACGCGAAGAACAGAGTCCCTGAGGCCAAAACCTTCTTCGCGAATGCAAAAACCAACACCAGATACTAGTATCAGCTATTTCAAAACAACCCGAAATGATCCAAAACTACCTCGAAACACACCCGAGGCCTCCGGGGCCTCGACCAATCACACAAACCAGTCCCATAAAGTAACACGGACCTTCTCGAGGCCTCAAATCACATAAAACAACATCGAAATCATGAATCGCACCCCAATTCAAGCTTAATGAACTTTAGAACTTCAAACTTCTACATTCGATGTCGAAACCTATCAAATCACGTACGATTGATCTCAAATTTTGCACACAAGTCACATTCGACATTACGGACCTACTCCAACTTCCGGAATTGGATTATGACCCTGATATAAAAAATTCCACTTCCGGTCAAACTCATCAAAAACCTTCAAAAATCTATCTTTAGCCAAATGACTCCAAGATGACCCACGGACCTCCAAATTCACTTCTGATCGCGCTCCCAACTCCAGAATCACCATACAGAGCTATTCCCAAACTTGGAATCCCAAACGGACATCGATAGCACTGAAATGCACTTCAAGCCAAACTTATGAAATTTCTTCCAAAATGCTAACTTCCACAATAGGTGCCAAAACGCTCCCGGGTCATCCAAAATCTGATCCGGGCATACACCCGAGTCCGAAATCATCATACGAACCTGCCAGAACATCCAGTTCCCGATTTCGAGGTTGTTTACTCAATCCAATCCTAGTTAATTCTTTCAACTTTAAGCTTCCGAAATGAGAATTCTCTTTCCAAATCAACTCCGGACTTCCCGAAATTCAATTTCGACCACGCGTACAAGTCATAATGCCTGAAATGAAGCTGCTCATGGCCTCAAAATGACCGGTCGGGTCGTTACATCGAAACTACCATAACTGAATTATACACAAAATATAATTAAAGGTACCTATAGTAATGTATATTGTTCACAAATAAGGTCAAATACAAAGTTTGTACTAAATAAAAAATTATTATTCCAACTTAAAATTAATGTGTAAGATACAAAATATAAATTTAAATAATTCTTTCTCAAAAAAGGATATCTACCATAATTGAATTATACACAAAATATTAATAAAAGATACTTACAATAATGTATATTGCACCCAAATAAGGTCAGATACAAAGCTTGTACTAAATAAAAAATTATTATTTCAACTTAAAATTAATGTGAACGATACAAAATAAAAATTTAATTGATTCTTTATCAAAAAAGGATAGCTACCATAACTGAATTATACATAAAATTTTAATTAAAGATACCTACAGTAATGTATATTGTACCAAAATAAGGTCAGTTAGAAAGCTTGATCAATTAATTAAAATTTGTCCCTACCATAATTTATTTCGTCCCTACCATAGTATACAAAACAAATATTAATTAAATTATACTACTAATTGAGATTTATATCATAATTAAAAAATAATTCTTATTGAATTACTACTTCCATTAATTATGTTTCCATTTATACTTCAAATTTTTAATGCTGTCTTAAAATTGCCAAGTGACTTTTTTTTAGTTTGCCACTTGGCTTCACCTTATGCTTCGTTATTCTCCTTTTAATATAATATAGAATAAACATTAAATTGTTTAAATTCATTAATAATACTTTTAGAGCATTATATATTTATTTTATTTTTAAACTAATTCTTAGTATAAATAACCTCACATTATCTCTAATTTATTAATATTTTGATATTTTTGAATGTTTTTAATGTATTAAACTTCAGTTATGTGGCCTTATCCACATCTTGACCTTTTTTTATCATACTTAAGAAGTTTTTTTATAATAAATTTAAATAATTTTTATTCTTTTTTGTTCTTTAGGATAGAAATTTTGATTTTTTCTCTGTTTTTTTCTTATTTTGCTATTGTATATTTAGTACTTAATATTATTAACGTTGTCATGTGTTTATTAGTTTACTTGAATTTAATATCCACTTTTATCATATTCATTTTAATATAATATAAATAAAAAATAATAATTATTTTAATAGTTACATTGACTCTATTGCTCATATTCTTAAATATAAGTTTTCTTATCATATTAAAAAAAAAGTCCCATATCAAATTCAAATATATCTTATTCTTATATTTTCTCCATTGGACCACATTTCCAAAAATTATCTTATATTTTCAAACTTAACCTAGCAATACTCAATTCAAATATTAATCGTAAAAACTCTAATTATTGTAGCAATATTTTTTTATATTATTTTAAGAAATATTTATTTATGTATAAAATATTTATTTGTCCGAATTGGAAACATTAATATAACCTCATTATATATATATATATATAAATTACTATTTAATTATTTTTCCTACCATAACTGAATTATACACAAAATATAATTAAAGATACCTATAGTAATGTATATTATTAACAAATAAGGTCAGATACAAAGCTTGTACTAAATAAAAAATTATTATTCCAATTTAAAATTAATGTGTAAGATACAAAATATAAATTTAATTAATTCTTTTTCAAAAAAGGATACCTACCATAATTGAATTATACACAAAATTTTAATAAAAGTGTGATGACCCAAAATATCATCTTTAAATTAAACAAACATCTCAGTGTTTTAAAACCTTGAAAAGCGCTATCAATAATTTCTCAACTTGTATGCGCAGTTCGTATAATTTTCTGGAAGGTTTTTGTATAAAAAATGGATTAAATTATGAATTAGAGCTTTAAAACTCAACTGAGTTGACTTCCGTCAACATTTTGAGCAAACGAACCCGGATCCAAATTTTGACCATTTCTTAGTTTTGTATCATGATTTGGGACTTGGTCATATACCCGAAATCGAATTCGGAGGTCCCTAGCTCAAATTTTCGCCATTTAACGGAATCTAGAAATCTAAGGCTAAAGATTTCTTAAGTTTGACTGGAGATTTGACTGTTGTGCAAATGACCCCGGAATGAAATTTTGATGATTCAAATAGCTTCTTATAATTTTCTCGGACTTAGGCGCATGTTCTTATTTGTATTTAGAAGTCCGTAGGATAATTCGGCGCATTTTGGCGAAAGTTGGAAAATAGAAGATTTTTGAAAAGTTTGATCGAGAGTTGACTTTTGAATAAATGATCTCGGAATAAAGATTTGATGATGTCAATAGTTTCGTATGATGATTTCGGACTTAGGCGTATGTTCGGATTTAGATTTAAAAGTCCGTAGGACAATTCTACACATTTTGGCGAAAGTTGAAAAATATAAGATTTTAGAAAAGTCCGACCGAAGGGTGAATTTTTTATAATAAGGTCGGATTTCAATTCCAGAAATGGGAATAGCTCCCTTACGTCAAATAAAACTTGTGTGCAAAATTTGAAGACATTCCGGATTGATTTGATACGTTTCGGCACAAAATATAGAAGTTAGAAGAATTGAAAACCATAATTCGATTCTTGGCGCGATTCGAAATTTTAGTGTTGTTTAGCGTGGTTTAAATCCTCGACTATATTTGTATTGTATTTTGGGATGTGTTGGAATATTTGATTAGAGTCCCGAGGGGCTCGGGTGAGTTTCGAAATGGTCTCGGGCCATTTTTAGGCCAATTTAACTTGCAGGATTTTTGACAGCAAGGTTCGAAAATTCTAATGCGAGAAGTATAATTTGAAAGCTTATATATCGCAATCTATAAGGAATCGGAAAATATGTAAAACATGAAAGTTGTAAACCTTGGATTCTGGTTTCCATAAAGTTAAACCATTCGTTATTTGGACATTTGTACAGAATGTTATGATCGATTGAATATGGCTGGTAAAACTGTTTTTGGTAGACTTTTAGTGATGACTTTTAGTGACGAAACACTACTTTTAGTGACGGGAGGGCAGAAACTTAAGGGCCAAAAATGCTCATTTCTTCATTTTCGTTTTGAGATTTTTGGAGCTCGGTTCTTGGACGATTTTGAGGTGTTCTTCACGATTTCAACTCAAGTAAGTGTCCAATACTCGAAAGTGTTTATACTACATAAATCCTTGGTTATTTTCATCATTTAATTCAGATTTAAATGGAAGAAATCAAGATTTTTGCAAAATCTTCCAAAAATAAAAATTTTAGATTTGGAAGTCAAGTTGTTATCAGAATTGGATAGAATTGGTATGGTTGAACTCGTATCGGAATGGATGTTCGGATTTCTTAAGTTTTTCCGAGATTAGAAATGTGGGTCCCACTACTGAATATTAAAATGAATTTCGGATTTTTATCCGAAAAATTAGTAAATTCTTATGCAATTCATTCCTAAGATCCGTGTTGAGTATTTCAAATTGTTTGTTAATAAATTTGAAGCCTTTGGAGACAAATTCAAAAAGAAAAGTTGTGGTCGAGTAATTGATTGATTGAAATTGCAAAGCGAGGTAAGTGCTTGGTTTAACCTTGACTTGAGGGAATAGGAATCCTCAACTTAAATTATAATGTGTAATTTCATGTGTGTGACGTATAAGCGAGGTGACGAGTATCTATGCACCACCAAATTTTCTGCCTACATGATCCTTTCCCCGTTTCCAATATAATTGCTTCATGTTTTAATTGTTTCATGTTTATTGTTGTTTCTGTGATTACTTGGCTTGTTAATTTGTTGTTAAGCCTTGTTGAAATTTTTTTTTTGTTTTCCTTGGTTTCATTATTGTACATAAAGTTTGAGTGGGTTGACGTTGTTTTATGATATGTATATGTTTTCCTGCTGGTTTCGTTTTGACATAATATTGATGAGTTTATGAGAAGTACGGTTTTCTATTTACATTTGTTGAGATAAAAGTGTTGTGAAAGGCTTGGCCAGAATTGTGAAAGTTTTTAATAAATAAATGATGGTGATAAGGGCGGAAATTTGAAATAAATGATAGTGATAAGGGTGGACAAGTGAAATAAATGATAGAGATAAGGGTGGACAGGTGAGATCGGGTTGCACGCTGCAACAAGACAGTGATAAGGGAGGACATTTATGTTTTACTTATTTTTAATATAAGATTTGGAAAAGAATTACTCTTTTACTCTACTGTTTCTGTAACGACCCGACCGGTCGTTTTGAGTACTAGCGCTCCGTTCAGCAGTCGGAGGCCATGAACAACTTCATTTCAGGTATTATGACTTTTACGCGTGGTCGGAATTGAATTTCGGGAAGTCCAAAGTTGATTTGGGAAGATAATTCTTATTTTGGAAGCTAAAAGCTGAAAGAATAAACTAGGATTGGAATTTAAGTTAACGACCTCGGAATTAGGATCTGAAGGTTCCAACAAGTTCGTATGACAATTTCGGACTCGGGTGTATGCCCGCATTGGGTTTTGGATAACCCGGGACCATTTTGGCGCTTATTGTGGAAGTTAGCATTTTGGAAGAAATTTCATATGTTTGGTTTGAAGTGCATTTCAGTGTTATCAATGTCCGTTTGGGATTCCGAGACTGTGAGAAGCTCCGTATGGTGATTCTAGAGTTGGGAGCGCGATCGGAAGTGAATTCGGAGGTCCGTAGGCTATTTTGAAGCCATTTGGCAAAGATAGAAATTTGAAGGTTTTTGAGAAGTTTGACCGGAGGTTGACTTTTTGATATTGGGGTCAGAATCCTATTCTGGAAGTTGGAGTAAGTCCGCAATATCAAATATAACTTGTGTGCAAAATTTGGGGTCAATCGGACGTGATTTGATAGGTTTCGACATCGAAAGTTGAAGTTTGAGATTCTAAAATTCATAAAGCTTTAATCGTGGTGTAATTCATGATTTTAGCGTTGTTTTTTATGATTTGAGGCCTCGAGCAAGTACGTAATGTGTTATGGGATTGGTTGGTATGATTGGTTGGGGTCTCGGGGGCCGCTGAAGCGATCAGGAATCCGTTGATGACTTTATGAGGCCAGGAATCCGCTGAAGCGGAACCGCAAAAGCAGTGGACTTATCGCAGAAGCGAAAATGGGCTGAAGCCCAGGGACCGCAGAAGCGGAATATTTTACACAAAAGCGGGACCGCAGAAGTGGAATTATTTTCGCAGAAGCGAAAATTGCTGGAGGAGTAAGGTTGATTTAAATCGCGGGTTGAGTTCATTTCTCCCATTTTTTCATGGCTTGGGCGATTTTTGGGGAGCTTCAAGAGAGGAAATTGGTCGTTTATGTTAAGGTAAGTTATCCCCGTCACTTTTGAGTTAAATATATCAATTACGTATGGATTTAAGCATGAAAATTAGTGTAAATTTGGGGTTTTGGTTGAAAATCTTAGGAATTACAAATCTTGGATTTTGATCAAGATTTTGGGTATGGAATTTAGAGAAAATTATATAGTTGAGTTTCCAAGGTCATGGGTAGCCTTTATCTTCGATAAATTTTGGAATCCGGGCACGTGGGGCGAGGGCATTTTGGTCATTTCACTAAGCGGCGTTGGGAATTTGTATAATTTGAATTGTTAACAAGTATTTGAGCATGTTCACACTAGTTTGTCATTAATTGGCTAGTTTTGGTGCATTGTGCGTCGGTTCAAGCCTTCAGAAGAATGTAGAATGCCGGTTTTGAGTCTTCGGAGCGAGGTGAGTCTCCTTTCTAATCTTGTGAGGGGAAATTTACCCCATAGGTGAGTTAAATTGATTATGTGCTCCTATTTGTGGGGGCTACATATGTACGATGTGACGAGAGTCCGTGCGTAGCTAATATATGCTGTTGTCCGGGTAGTCTAGGACCCAAAAGCATGTTGCACTTGGTTTATTTGTGAACCCATTGATAACTTGAATTGCTTAACTCACATAGAATTAGTAAGTGAATTTCTAAAAGGATTAAACTTCATTTCTTAAATTGTTAAAGGAGAATTGTTTTTATTTGAATAAATATTTCCCGATAAGTTCTTATTTGATTGATTTAGCATATATTCTTATGTGTACCTGCGTCGCATGCATGATTCGCGAACAGGATATGTGTTTATTTTTTTGGAACGGGCCGAACGCCTAGGCAGATTAAATAGATACATCTATGGTACGGGCCGCTCAACCCTCGGCAGTGCACAATTTACATTTCTATTGGAGCGAACCATCAACCTCGGCATGATTTGCGCATGTCTGTGATGTTGTCTTGAACTTAATTAAGTTATTATTGCCTTTCTGCGGCATAAAAAAATTTGGATTATATTCAAAAGAAATTCTGGAAATTTCCTACGAAAGAATTTTGTGTTACTTGTTTCCTCTATCTGGATTAAAATCATATTTAAAAAATAAACCCACTGTTTAATATATTAAGGTTGAATAATTATTGGATCATTAGAGAGTGTCAAAATTGACCATCTCATCTCTACCCCTTTGGGATTAGGCGGGATACTCACTGAGTACACGTTGATTACGTACTCATACTACACTTCTGTATATTTTTGTTGCAAAGGCATATTTACCTCTAGCAGCATACTGGGCATAGGAGCACGGACGACTCTGGGACTAGGTGAGCTGCATTATTCGGGATGACCCGCAACTAGTGTAGTTCCTTTTAGTATTTTTATTATTTATTCCATGTCCACTGTATTTCGAACAGATATTTTATTTTACTTTTCCTTATCGATAGTTGCTCATGCACTTGTGACTCCGGGTTTCTGGGATGGTTTTCGAAGGATTGCACTAATTTTTATTATTTAAATTTGAATTCAAGTAGTGATATTTTATTTATGAAAAATGGAAGGAAAAACCTTAGATTTTCAAAAGTATTATAAGAGGATTTAATTGATAATTTTTTTGGCTTGCCTTACAAAGGTGTCCGGCGCCACCACGACCCTTAGTGGATTTTGGGTCGTGACAACATGGTATCAGAGCACTAGGTTCCAGTCAGTCTCACGAGTTATGAGCAAGTCTAGTAGAGTCTCGCGGATCGGTACGGAGATGTCTGTACTTATCCTTGGGAGGCTACAAGGCTGTTAGGAGTACTTCCCTTCTTGATTTCCTTATCGTGTGGTTCAATTCCTTTGAAGCTTATGCCTTTGATTTCTTCCTACTCAATCTTACGCGGGCGCTTGTTATAAATTGAAAATTGAAGGATTGTAATGGCTCTACAAATGTGGTGCGGGATGATTCTCCCGGTAAAGTTGATTGGACTATTATATTCGCCTTATGGAAGGATATTCCATTGTTTCAGCTCAGTAACAGAACTTTTAAGAGCCTTGAGGCTAGGCACAGATTTCCATAATGCTTATGAGCGATTATTCTGCAGTGTTGTTGTGATGGTAGGGTGTTTGCCCACGTGTCGGGGCAGTGAATGAATTAAAGGGAGGTTTACTCAGTATGTAACAAAAAGGATTCAGTATTTTATTCCCTGCACGGGAAAAGTCAATCGAACTAAGGATGGTCAGATGTGGACTAGTGAAAGTAATGAGACGTGGTAATTTCAAGCGTGGTGGTGTTCTCCTCTATATGGGGGTGCTGTTGTCCCAATTGAACATTTTAAATTTGTCGGTGTTATGATCTGCTACAATTCACCTTTAGGGCAAGATATTGTGAAATAGTATTGGAAATGCGACTATCAAATATCGTAGGGTGCGGTGGTTCTATATTGAATCAGTATTTTAAATGTTGACGGTTCAATAAATACGACCTTCGAAAAAGTTTGGGTTTAGTAGCAAATTGTGGGTTCGAGTTTATGAAGATAAATTTTATTAAGACAACGACAGGGCAGCAAAAGAAGCGAAAGGCATGTGGGAAGTGTCAGGTGGAGTTTAAAACTTCTAAAGGGCCAGGCTTAGGGAGCGCAGGCCGAACAATTGATTGAAGGAGTGAGTTTGCCCAAATTGGGAGAGTGGTGGAGCTGTATAGGGCTTAGTAGTAGGATGACTACGTGCCTAAGGAGAGTTGGAATGATCTGGATTTTAGCGACGGGCAATTGAAGTCTGCAGGTTTAATTCGAAGCATGGGTTTTTATGCGGCAGGAGATTTGATATGATGGAAAGAAGCTGCTTGAAATGAAGAAGGATGCAGCATAACTCGGAATTTGAAAGGCGTTGTCGCACATTTAATTGATGTCCACATGGGATAAATGGACCAGCGCAACTAGAAACTGAGCTTGGACTCAGGATTTGGTTATTGATATCATGGTGATTGTATCCCGTGCAACAGCATTGGAAGGGTTGGGAGGTGATTCCCACATGCGGGTTATTCCCTTTGAGCAGGTTAGCATTCGCGTGGTTAGCGAAGATTCTGCAAAGAATTATATTGGTTATCCAACAAAGAGATCGGTCGTGCGAATGTGGATAATGATTCAGAATATGAAAGATGGGGAATTACAGAAAGATTTCGAGAATTTGTGACGGATGATTGGGTAAGGTTATGTCAACAAGAGATAAAGGAGTCTGGTGAGTTCCAGAGTTGTATATTAGTGGCTTCAAGCTAAGTGGAAGAGTCCCACTGCTTATGATTTGGGTTGCATGGTTAGCTACTTGCGAGGTTTCCAGTTATTAATACCTTGATGGGTTATCTCAGCTACGGAAAAAGACACAAGTGGTGAATTGAGTAAATGAATTGTAAAATGCATGCTATGGTTGGCCTTGTTGGCTCATGTTCGAACTTGGGAAAAGATTCAGGATTTATGCCTCGTATAGATGCAGGTTTCATATGAAGTGATTTCGCCGGGTGCTTCGCCGAGAGAGTATTCACGTGTAATAAGAATTATGGAGTGAATTATAATCGGGACCAAGTCAGAGTGGGTGACTCTCAATAATGGTCCTAGTGAATTCAGAAGTTAAAGTGTGGTGCCCAATAATTTCGAGCCAATGAGTATCGTTAAGAATCAAGTTTGGTAGCAGCTTATGAGAAGGTGCCCAGAATGTTCTATGATATTTTGATTTGTGGCGTAGCATTTGAGAGATATGAAATGGTTCGTGGGATTTGAGACAGCATGGCTTTGTGATTCAAGGTCATTCGGGATGAGTGTAGATGGAGTATATTATGTGTTGAATGGAGTTAGTCTTATTTATAAGGCAAGCAAGGATGAATTGGAAGAAGGTGGATTGATTAGCCATAGTTGAATTTGGCATGTTGGGGTCTGTAATTAGTACATTCAGCGTGATCGAGTTATGTGTTTGATTTGTGGCGGTACGTGTGAGGTTTGTCGGCCGCCGTAATTGATATCATCCTAAACCATTCTACTGATGTCGCTTGTTATGTGGAAGCAGATTCCAGAAAGGCTATGGTGGCTTAGACCACTACTTAGAGAATCGCATATTCTACGGTTATGAGAATTTACCTATATGATATTATGGATCTCCTGAAGTGAGTTAAATGAAAGGTTTTCATGTGATGAAATGTTAACCTGTTAGTGGTTTTGGCACATTGGGTGCGGTGAGTAGTATGGAATTTGAAATGAGAATCAAGCTGCAGTCCGGTGTGGACAAAGATGTCACAAGTTCGGATGAGCAGGAAAGGAGTTTCGTTGTTTAAAGTAAGTTGGGATTGTCTTCAGCGTCACCGGAGATCGGTGTTTTGTAAGGAGGGCTTGTATTCTAGTTAATGATTCCGATCGCTTTTCAGCGTTAGTGCGACCGATGGTTTGGATGAGCGGACCCGTTATTTATTTTGGAAGATTATGGGAGCGTGTCCCACGTGGAACTTGTATAAGTGTGACATGTAGTAACTTGATTAACTAAAGATTTAAACCAAGTACGAGAATTGTGGTAATATCATTAATTTGAGACTTTAGGCCTGGAGGGCACTTCGTTTATTGGGTTATGAACTGGGGAGGTTTGCTCCGATTATGACGGTTGTTCTGTGTGTTATGAGGAGAAGGAAATTGGTATGGACCTTTTGAAAGGTTATTGGCTTAGTTTTGTGTGATCAGGATCGACTTGAGGTCGGTGGATGGGTTTACATGTAAATATGGACTCTATGTTAGGGCAGTTGTGTTCATTTCAGTAACGCGCTCCTTATGGAGTAGTCAGAGTGTTATCTCATTGTCAGATATTTTGTGTAATAATATATTGCACCGTGTGAGTCGTGAGATGGCCTGAGAATTGTCTATGTGTTGACGATCAACGTGGAAATGGCATATTATGAGAAAGATGGCTCTTGTGATTCAGATTGTATATCACACCTCAGTTGTGCTCGAGTTTTGTAGCTTATCGCGCTATATGTCCCCTCAGGGATGGCATATGCACTTAGCGTGCTTGTAACCTAGATTCAGTATTTTATCGCAATGAGCAAATTAGCTCGATGTGAATCTCCTTATGTGAGTTCTACGTGTGGATAGGGTGGCACACCGCCATGGTTATATTGTGAGGATCGGGTGGCACGCCGCCATGGTTATGCTGTGTGGATCGGGTTGCACGCCACAACAGTATGATGTAAATGTAGTTCTCTATATGTTATTTTTGTATGTTCTGCTTCCTATCTTCTAAGGAAGGTCCGTACTAGTGTGGGGGGTTAGGTAATTCCTTCCAGAGTTAGATTTCCGTTTGTGTTGTGTTCGGATTGGTGGCCTATTGGTACATTGTGGAGTCATATGAGACTTTTGATCGCATTCGGAGTGGCTTCTTGCCTGAGCAGTTCGTACTAGGTGAAACGAGATTATGGGATTTAAAATCAGTGCAATCTGATTATATGAAGTATATTAAGGAGCAAAGGTCATTATTAGGTTCGGAGTATGGTAATGTTTCTTGTCAGAAGTATAGACTCAATGATTGGTTGACTCGGTAGTTGATTATAAATTTGGGCACATCTCATCCAACGTGGCAGTATTGTAAAGGTTAGAGTAAGACTTGCGTGTCATGAAGTGCAATGGGAGCATCTGATTCGTTGAATTTTTGGCTAAGTTGATCTGAGAATATTATGGTGATCCTGTGGACTAAGTGTTGCAAAGTAAGAATCCGGCAAAGTTATGCAGTCATGTTTGAGTACATTGTATAGTGATTGATATGGTGGTCTTATGTTGGAAACTGGGCCTGGCATAGGATTCCGGATGTTGGAATCGGGCCCTAAGGCTTATTTGCTTGAATAAAAAGGGAATATCTTCAGAATTTATCGAGCTAATGTGCTCAGCTAAGTTGTGGTAGCATGGGAAGGTGCATGAGGTGCTAAATAGTGATTTCAGACTACTTCCGTATAGTTCTCAACACGTTTGAGGACGAATGTATGTTTAAGTAGGAGAGAATGTAACGAACCGACCGGTTGTTTTGAGTACTAGCGCTCCGTTCAGCAGTCGGAGGCCATGAACAGCTTCATTTCAGGTATTATGACTTGTACGCATGGTCGGAATTGAATTTCAGGAAGTCCAGAGTTGATTTGGGAAGAGAATTCTTATTTTGGAAGCTTAAAGCTGAAAGAATGAACTAGGATTGTAATTTGAGTAAATGACCGCAGAATCGGAATCTGAAGATTCCAGTAGGTTCGTATGACGATTTCAGACTCAGGCATATGCCCGGATTGGCTTTTTGGATAACCCGGGAGCGTTTTGGCGCCTACTGTGGAAGTTAGCATTTTGGAAGAAATTTCATAGGTTTGGTTTGAAGTGCATTTCAGTGTTATCAATGTCCGTTTGGAATTTCGAGACTGTGAGTAGCTCCGTATGGTGATTCTAGAGTTGGGAGCATGATCAGAAGTGAATTCGGAGGTTCGTAGGCCATTTTGAAGCCATTTGGCTAAAGATAGAAATTTGAAGGTTTTTGAGAAGTTTGATCGGAGGTTGACTTTTTGATATTGGGGTCGGAATCTGATTCCGGAAGTTAGAGTAAGTCCGTAATGTCAAATATAACTTGTGTGCAAAATTTGGGGTCAATCGGACGTGATTTGATAGGTTTCGACATTGAAAGTTGATGTTTGAAATTCTAAAGTTCATAAAGCTTGAATCGGGGTGTAATCATGGTTTTAGCATTTTATGTTATGATTTGAGGCCTCGAGCAAGTCTGTAATGTGTTATGGGATTGGTTGGTATGATTGGTTGGGGTCCCGGGGGCCTCGGGTGGATTCCGGGTGGTTAACGGATCAAAAATAAATTTTTTTGGGACGGCTGGTGTTGCTGGCTGCTGGTATTTCCCCTTCTGCGGAAATGGGACCGCAGAAGCGGCCCCGCAGAAGCGAGGAAAGGACCGGAGAAGCGGTTGGGAGTGAAGGGAGCATGGGCTGCTTATGCGGTCAGGAATCCGCTGAAGCGGAACCGCAAAAGCGGTGGACTTATCGCAGAAGCAAAAATGGGCTGAAGCCCAGGGACCGCAGAAGCGGAATATTTTTCACAAAAGTGGGACCGCGGTAGCGGGATTATTTCCGCAGAAGCGAAAATTGCTGGAGTAGTAAGGTTGATTTAAATCGTGGGTTGAGTTGGTTTCTCCCATTTCTTCATGGCTTGGGCGATTTTTAAGGAGCTTCAAGAGAGGAATTTTGTCGTCAATGTTAAGGTAAGTTATCCCCATCACTTTTGAGTTAAATATATCAATTATGTATGGATTTAAGCTTGAAAATTAGTGTAAATTTGGGATTTTGGTTGAAAACCTAAGAAATTAGAAATCTCGGATTTTGATCACTATTTTGGGTATGAAATTTAGAGAAAATTATATAGTTGAGTTTCCAAGGTCATGGGTAACCTTTATCTTCGAGAAATTTTAGAATCCGAGCATGTGGGCTCGAGGGAATTTTGGTCATTTCACTAAGCGGAGTTGAGAATTTGTATAATTTGAATTGTTAACAAGTATTTGAGCATGTTCTCACTAGTTTGTCGTTAATTGGCTAGTTTTGGTGCATTGTACGTCGGTTCAAGCCTTCGGAAGAATGTATAATGCCGGTTTTGGGTCTTCAGAGCGAGGTGAGAGTCCTTTCTAATCTTGTAAGGGGGAATTTACCCCATAGGTGAGTTAAATTGATTATGTGCTCCTATTTGTGAGGGCTACGTACGCACGAGGTGACGAAAGTCCGTGCGTAGCTACTATATGCTATTGTCCGGGTAGTCTAGGACCCAAAAGCATGTTACACTTGGTTTATTTGTAAAGCCATTGATAGCTTGAATTGCTCAACTCACATCAAATTAGTAAGTGAATTTCTAAAAGGATTAAACTTCATTTCCTAAATTGTTAAAGGAGAATTGATTTTATTTGAATAAATATTTCCCGATAAGTTCTTATTTGACTGATTGAGCATGTATTCTTATGTGTACCTGCATCGCATGTATGATTCGCGAGCAGGGTATGTGTTTATTTTTTTGGAACGGGCCGAACGCCTCGGCAGATTAAATAGATGCATCTATGGTACGGGCCGCTCGACCCTCGGCAGTGCACAATTTACATTTCTGTTGGAGCGGACAGTCGACCTCGGCATGATTTGCGCATGTCCGTGCTGTTCTCTTGAACTTAATTAAGTTATTATTGCCTTTTTGTGGCTTAAAAATATTTGGATTATATTCAAAAAAAAATCTAGAAATTTCCCACGAAAGAATTATGTGTTTACTTGTTTCCTCTATCTGGATTAAAATCATGTTTATAAAATAAACCCACTGTTTAATATATTAAGGATGAATAATTATTGTACCATTAGAGAGTGTTAAAGTTGACCATCTCGTCTCTACGCCTTCGGGATTAGTCTGAGTACACGTTGATTACGTACACATATTACATTTCTGTGCATTTTTGTTGCACAGACATATTTACCTCTAGCAGCTTACTGGGCATAGCAGCACGGACGACTCTGGGACTAGGTGAGCTACATTGTTCGGGATGACCCGCAGCTAGTGTAGTTCCTTTCAGCATTTTTTTTATTTATTCCCTGTCCACTGTATTTTGGACAGATGTTGTATTTTACTTTTCCTTATCGATAGTTGCTCATGCACTTGTGACTCCGGGTTTTTGGGGTGATTTTCAAAGGATTGTACTAATTGTTAATATTTAAATTTGAATACAAGTAGTGATCTTTTATTTATGAAAAATGGAAGGAAAACCCTTAGATTTTAAAAAGTATTATAAGAGGATTTAATTGATAATTTTGTTGGCTTGCCTGATAGAGGTGTCCGGCCCCACCACAACCCTTAGTGGATTTTGGGTCCTGACAGTTTCTCATACTCTAAAAATATGGTTATTTTAATGTGAAGTTTGGAAATTTGGAGATTTGTATGAGATCTTAGTTTCAGCTGAGGCCTGGAATAGGCGACCGAGCTATTTTATTTAATGTTACAGTTTAGCTTTCTTGTTGGTGTAGGATTGTTTTATTGCTTTATTATATATAATGTTGCAGGTTAAGTTACACTACCTCGCCTTAGCCTCGTCAGTACTTCGTCGATGTTAGGCTCGGTACTTACTCAGTACATGGGGTAGGTTGATACTACACACTGCACTCTTTTGTGCAGATACTGGTGTTGATCCTAGCGGCGCACATTAGACTTTCTCGGATTCAGCTATTTACAAGAGACTTGAGGTATAGCTGCAAGGCGTTCGTAGTTCTGAACTCCCCTTCCACTTTATCATAGCTGTGTATTTCTTTCAGCCAGCTTTATTTTTATTCAGACCTTATTTGTATTATTCTAGTAGCTCATGCACTTGCAACACCAGTTCTGGGATGGTTTTTAGACATCGCTAGTATTATGGATTAATTATTTTATATCATAATTACTTCCCCATTGTTTCTTTGATATTAAATTAAATTTAAAAATTGTTAAAAATGGTTAATATTATTCTAACGTTGGCTTTACTTGCAAATGAAGTGTTAGGTGCCATCACGGACCCAATGGTGGGAATTTTGGGTCGTGACAAGTTGGTATCAGAGCACTAGGTAACATAGGTCTCACGAGTCACGAGCAAGCTTAATTGAGTCTGAGGGATCGGTACGGAGACGTCGGTACTTATCTCTTAGAGGCTATGAAGTTAGCAACAATTTCACTTCGATTCTACTCTATCATGCGATTCTTGTTATCTCAAATGCTGATTAGATTCTTCTATTCTCTCGCAGATGGAGAAAACACGTGCTTCCTCTTCCACTGACCAGCATTTCGGTCCTCCAGTAGAAACATCTCCTACTAGGGGCAGAGGTCGAGGCCACGCCAGAGACCGAGGCAGGGGCAAGACTCAGCCCATTACTCAGGCAGTAGCCCCAACTGTGGAACCTCGGGTCGAGATTAATGAGGGGGTTTTAGCTCAGGCCATTCCAGCGGGACCAGCTTAGGTCCTAGAGGGGTTTATTGCTACCCCGGTACTTTAGGATGTTTTGGTCCGTTTAGTGGGAATTATAGAGAGTGTGGCCCAGACTGGCACATTCCGTGTTGCAGGAGTCGTATCTCAAACTGGAGGAGGGGTCCAGACTCCTGCTACCCATACTCTGGTTTTGACTACTCCTCAGGTTCAAACCCCAGCAACCAATCCAGTTGGGGTAATTCAGCCAGTTGCAGCAGTGCCACCCATTGGTGGGGCTGCCATGTCTTCGGATGCTTTGTGAAGACTGGACATGTTTACCAAGCTTTTCCCTGTCCATTTCAGTGGTGCTACTTCAGAGGACCCTCAGTAATATCTAGATAGTTGTCATGATGTGTTGCGTAATATGGGTATTTTGGAGACCAATGGAGTTGATTTTGCTACTTTTCAGATGACTGGTTTCGCAAAAAAATGGTGGAGGGATTATTTGTTGACTAGACCAGTTGGGTCGCCTGCCATGACTTGGGATCAATTTTCTCATCTCTTTATGGAAAAGTTTTTGCCTATTACTACTCGAGAGGCGAAGCGTCGTCAGTTTGAGTGACTTCAGCAGGCAGCATGAGAATTGTTTCGTAGATTTGGCTAGACATGCTATTCTCTTATTACCTACAGAGAGAGAGAGGGTCAGACGGTTTATTGAGGGCCTCGCTCAACCCATCAGGTTGCAAATGGCCACGGAAACAGGGACCGAGATCTCTTTTCAGGATGCAACTAATGTGGCTAGGAGGGTTGAGTCGGTTCTCGTGATAGGAGGTTAGGGTTCTGACAAGAGACCTTGCCATTCCGGTGGTTTCAGTGGTGTCTCATAAGGAGGTGGGACTTCATTTAGCAGAGGCCATTCTCCCGGTCCATTTCATTCAGCACTACAGGCTTCACATGGTACTTTGGGTGGTCATGGTTCTTATTTGCCTCCTTCTGCCCAGCCGGTCTACAGTGCTCCTTCAGCTCCTATTAAAGTACCTCCTGTGCAGAGAATTTATCGTGATTAGTCGATTCATCCGGGTCAGTTTATGTATCGGGGGGGTGTTTTGAGTGTGGTGAATATGGGCATATTCGGAGGACTTGTCCAAAATATGCAAGTAATCAGCTTCAGCATTAGGGTTCTTGTGCTATGGTTCCGGCACCAGCTCCAGTACCACCTACCCAGCCAGCAATGGGTAGGGGTTAAGTAGTTAGAGGTGGAGACCCAATCTGTTGATATATTTTCTATGGTATGGTTCAGGTTGCTACACCAGACATTATTGTTATAAGTACGCTCTCGAATTATTATAAAGTTAAAATTTCCTTAATTTGATTCGGTTTTGAGTATTGAGGAAAGTTCTCCTATTGTGATCCACTTATGATTGAGCTTCATAATTCTTAAATCTACTTATGTGACAACTCCTATAGGGAGATAGCTTCATCTATCGTTATGTTCTGTGATTTTTGTTTAATGAAATATATTTAAAAGAAGAAAATGGAATATTTTGATTGGCACGATGTGTATATTACTGGTGATTCAGAAATCGAGGATAAGATCCTCAAGTTTTAATATTATTTTATATGATTAAATTGGGGAACAAGTTGTGGTATATGTTATATAAGGACGAGGTCCTTGCGGTGAAAAAAAATCATGTTTAAATGCTCCCTTTGTGAAATTAAAATTTGTGCTATAGCACTTGTAGGAAGTCATGACTATTAGGATTATTTGAAAATTCTTGTATGAATATCTCTATGCATAATTTGCCAAATTTGTATTGTAACTATTGAGTTTTAGCCTATGAGGTGAGAGCGCATGTGGAGTTAAATTGTGACTTGTTAATTCGGGTAAGTAATTATAAGATCTTCATGTCTTGTTGTTAGTAAACTGGAGGTTTGAAACAAAGTTTAGTTAACATGACGTTAATTGGCGATGTTGTAATCTATTATGAACAACCATTAAGACCAGAGATGTGCTTATGGTCATACATATGATGCGTTTTATGTTAAGATATCATTGTGATAATGTCGTGCTTGAAATGTGGAGATTAGTGTTAATTGAAATATACTTTGTGGTGCTTTGTTGGGTTGTGGACATGTTGTTAGGAGTTATTTTGGTGTTACTCTGATAGGTGGATAGACCCAATTACAGGGGAGACTCTACCGAAATTTTTGCGAAATTTGGGAGTTAGAAAAATTTTGGATATTGAGATGTGCAAAGAAAGAGATAAGTTACATTATGTGTTTGGGGACAGACTCTACTTCTCATTTGAGAACAAATGACCCGATGTCGGGGAGAATGTACTACCCCGTATTTGATGGGTGCATAGGAACGATTTGCTATAGCCAGTCGGGATTAATATCGTGTGTTGACATGAAAAAAAAATCGGACCTTTCTGGAAATGAAGGGAGTGTAAGAAATTTGGTCTCAAAGTTTACAAATATGGATAAAGGAAATAATCATAATCGAAATGGTATTGTCGGACTTATGTCGATTGCGGTAATGTGGGATCAACCGCGAGTATATGTGTAAAAATAAAATCATCAATTTGGAAATCTCAAAATAATTCTTAGTACGTTCGAGGACGAACGTTTGTTTTAGAGGTGGAGAATGTGATGACCCATAATGTCATCTTTAAATTAAATAATCATCTTGGTGTTTTAAGACCTTGAAAAGCACTATCAATAATTCCTCAACTTGCATGCGCAGTCCGTATAATTTTTCGAAAGGTTCTTGTATGAAAAATGGATTAAATTATGAATTAAAGCTTTAAAACTCAACTCACTTGACTTCAGTCAATATTTTGAGTAAACGAACACGGATCCAAATTTTAACCATTCTCGTAGTTCTGTATCATGATTAGGGACTTGGTCATATGCCCGAAATCGAATTCGGAGGTCCCTAGCTCAAATTATCGCCATTTAACGGAATCTAGAAATCTAAGGCTAAAGATTTCTTAAGTTTGACCGGAGATTTGACTTTTGTGCAAATGATCCCGGAATGAAATTTTAATGATTCCAATAGCTTTTTATGGTGATTTCGGACTTAGGCCCATGTTCTTATTTGTATTTGGAAGTCCGTAAGATAATTCGGCGCATTTTGGCGAAAGTTGAAATATAGAAGATTTTTGGAAAGTTTGACCTAGAGTTGACTTTTGAGCAAACGATCTCGGAATGGAGATTTGATGATGTCAATAACTTTCGTATGATGATTTTGGACTTAGGAATATGTTCGGATTTGGATTTAAAAGTCCGTAGGATAATTCTACACATTTTGGCAAAAGTTGAAAAATATAAGATTTTGGAAAAGTACGACCGAAGGGTGAATTTTTGATAACGAGGTCGGATATCGATTCCGGAAATTGGAATATCTCCCTTACGTCAAAAATGACTTGTGTTCAAAATTTGAAGTCCTTCCGGATTGATTTGATATGTTTCGGCACAAAATATAGAAGTTAGAAGAATTGAAAACTCATAATCTGATTCAGGGCGCGATTCAAAATTTTAGTGTTGTTTAGCATGGTTTAAATCCTCAACTAAGTTCGTATTGTATTTTGGGACATGTTGGCATATTTGGTTAGACTCCCGAGAGGCTCGGGTGAGTTTTGGAATGGTTTCGGGCCATTTTTTAGCCAATTTAATTTGCTGGATTTTTGACAGCAAGGTTCAAAAATTCTAATGCGAAGAGCATAATTTGGAAGCTTATATCTCGCAATCTATAAGTACTCGGAATATATGCAAAACATGGAAGTTGTAGATCTTAGATTCTAGTTTCCAGAAAGTTAAACCATTCATCATTTGGACATTTGTATAGAAAGTTATGATCGATTGAATATGGCTGGTAAAGCTGTTTCTGGTAGACTTTTAATGATGAAAATGGATTTTTAGTGACGGGCGGGCAGAAACTTAAGGACCAAAAATGCTCATTTCTTCATTTTCGTTTTGGGATTTTTGGAGCTCGGTTCTTGGGAGATTTGAGGTGTTCTTCAAGATTTGAACTCAAATAAGTGTCCTGTACTCGAAAGTGTTTATATTACATAAATCCATGGTTATTTTCATCATTTAATTCGGATTTAAATGGAAGAAATCAAGATTTTTGCAAAATCTTTCAAAAATGAAAATTTTAGATTTGGAGGTCAAGTTTTTATCGGAATTGGATAAAATTGGTATGGTTGAACTCGTATCTGTAACGGCCCGACTGGTCGTTTTGGGTTTTAGAATACCGTTCCCTTAAATAAAACTTCCCGCACTTGCTTTAACTAATTTATGACTTGCGGGGACGGGTGGTTCGGAAGTTGGAAGAGTTTTCAGTAAGAATATGTCCATTTGCTTCTTTAACTTTTTCTAAAAAGGCGAAGTTTGACTTTGGTCAACTTTCTTGGGAAATAGACCCGGATTCGCAATTTGACGATCCCGAAGGGTCCGTGGGAAAATATAGGACCTGGGCGTATGCCCGGAATCGAATTCCGCGTTCCCTAGCCCGAGTAATGAATTTTTTCGTGAAATTGTTAACTTGAAGTTTTAAAGAATTAAATAAACTAAGTAATCATTGATTTCCTAGGTTCGGGATCAGATTTTAGTTATGAAACTTGGTATAGGTCCGAAATATCAGTTAAGACTTACCCGTGAAATTTGGTGTCAATCCGAGTAGTTTAAGGGCGTTTTGACCCATTAGAAGGAAATTAAGAACTTGGAGTTCAATAGATTGATTCATTTGGTTTTAGGACGTGATTCCTAGATTTAACATTGTTTTGAGTGATTCGAGGGTTCGAGTAGCTCCGCCTCGTGATTTCAGACTTGTCAGTATGTTCGGGCGGGGCACGGGAGCCCCGAGCGTCAAACGAGCGAGGCTCGAGTGAAGTTAGAACTTGGAAAAAGGACTGAAGTTTGTTGCTTCTGTCATAACCGCATCTGCAGTTCTTGGACCGTAGATGCGGTCATATGACCGCAGAAGTGGAAAGGGGCAGACCATGGGGAAACCGCAGACGTGGCCCAGGGACCGCAGAAGCGATTTCGCCTATATGGCCCCAAGACCGCAGAAGCGGTCCAACTATCGCAGAAGCTGTATCCGCAGGAGCGGAAAATCTACTGCAGAAGCGGAAATAGCTGGGGGCAAAATCTCATTTAATACGAACTCAACACCATTTTTATCACATTTCACTCCACACTTAGGCGATTTTCGGGATTCCAAAGAGAGGGTTTCCACATATCATCACAAGGTAAGTAATTTCCACTCCCCCTTAGTTTAAATACATGAACATTAGGTAGATTAAACACTAAAAACTAAGTAAAAATCAAGGGTTAGAGCTAGACCTAGGATTTTAATAAAACTAAGATTTAATCATGTAATTTCTTATGTAATGGACTAGAAATCATATATTAGTGATCCTTAGGTTATGGAGAACAAATTTCTTCGAAAAATCTCGGAATCTGGGCACGTGGGCCCAGGGTCGGAATTTAGGAAACTTGTGGGAAAGGTTGGGAAATCACTTAAATAGTTAGAATTCAACCTTGTATGCCTTTATTGACTAGTTCTTACTTTATTTTTATTAGTTTGAGCTCGTTTGGCTACGAATTGAGGGTTTGGGCTTGTTCTTGATATTAGAAGTGTGCTGCGCAGCAAGGTGAGTCTCTTTAACCTTGTGAGAGGGAATTGTCCCCATAGGATTATAAATGAGTAATTGTTGCTAAATGTGGGGGGCTACATACGTATCAGGTGACGAGAATCCGTGCGTAGCTACAATAATGTTGATTTCTTGGGTAGTTTAGGACCTACATCATGCCTAATTGGGGAATATCTCCTATTTCAATTGCTAATATGATCATTTATGATTTGTTATAGACTTGAGGAAATGAAAAGTGAACATATGAACTTGTTGAGCCTTGGTAGGAGTTTCCTTGTATGTAAATGAGCCTTTGTGTGCATTCTTGATGTTTTCTTGATAATTATGGATTGGGCCGATCGCCTCGATGAGAATAGATACATCTATGGTTCAGGCCGTTCGAGCCTCAGCAGTGCACAATTTATTTTCTATTGGAACGGGCCGTCGACCTCGACATGATATATATATATATATATATATATATATATAT
>MU736444.1:4270-27388 GCA_026770625.1 Nicotiana glauca
ATATTATCACCAACCACGCCCCCATCCCCAAACCTACCCACACAACCCATGTGGCCCGCCACAACACTACTATCCACCTCCCGCCCCCTATTTCTCCATCCACCATGCCCAAACATACCTCCAACCTCAGGTGTTATGGCGTGCACCCACCCCACAAAATACTTACCATACTCAAAATACCTACCCACCTCCGAGAGCCTACAAAAACCCCACTGGACCCGGTTTTCGACCCAACCCCGTTTCTAAAAATGATAGGCTGCAGAAGAAGAAAACTTTCACTCCGTTGGGAGAATCTTACACCAACTTATACCACAGATTGAGACAATTGGGCATGTTAAGTCCGATTGAACCCAAAATACCAAATCCTCCCCCAAGGAACCTGGACCATTCAGTAAGTTACGAGTATTGCTCGGGTGCCCCGGGGCATGATACAGAGAAGTGCTGGCATTTGAAAACGGCCATCCAAGAGCTAATTGATACCCGCCGAATTGAGGTGCAGGCTCCAGAGACGCCTAACATCACTCAGAATCCGTTGCCAACCCATCATGAGACTCATATGATTGAGTTAGTGCAAATGGGGGAATATAAGAAGCCATCACAAATCGTGATTATAATCAAGGCCAGTGAAGACAGGTCACACGAGAAACCAACCAGTGGGAAAGAATTGATCAAGGAAGGAGTGACTGTTAGAAAACCAGTAGGGGTGATAAAGAAGGAGCCATTGAACAGTGATGCAGTAAAACAGGAGCCTGTCAAAGTGATGGTACCAGGAGCAGATGTCAAGCTCGTTGTAATCGTGAAAGGGGCTCACACGGAGCCGGTTATCATTAAGCCAGTGACTCAGTTGCCAAATAGTCAGTGAAAAGGCCGTCCTATGGAATTACGGCCGAGTGACTTTGACATACAAAGGGAAGGAAGTTAAAGAAGTTTGTGAAACCCATGGGCTGACTCGTTTAGGGAGATGCTTTGCCCCTGAAGAGATGAGAAAGGTTAAAGAAGCCAAAGATAATCCAGCACCAGTAAAAAGGGTCATAACTGAAGAAGAGGCAGAAGAATTCTTAAAGAAGATGAAGGCGCAAGATTATTCCATTATAGAACAGTTGAGTAAAACCCCGGCACAGATTTCATTGCTGTCTTTATTGATCCATTCGGATGAGCACCGTCGGGCATTGATGAAGATTCTGAATGAAGCCCATGTTCCGGATAATATCTCTGTGAATCATCTAGAGAAGATAGCAAACATGATTTTTGAGGTCAACAGGGTTACATTTTCTGATAATGAGTTACCTTTGGAAGGTACTGAGCATAATAGAGCACTTTACCTCACAGTGAAATGTGAAGACTCTGTGGTTACTCGGGTGTTGATTGACAACGGTTCCAGTGCAAACATTTTCCCTCTCTCCACCCTGAAAAAGATAAAGGTGGATAGTGAGAGAATCCACAAGAATAGCATTTGCATACGAGGATTCGATGGAAGAGGAAAGGACACGGTTGGGGATATCGTGTTGGAACTGACAATAGGACCAGTTGAATTTACTATGGAGTTCCAGGTGCTCGACGTGGCTGTTTCTTACAATTTTTTGTTGGGCCGGCCTTGGATTTATGCAGCAAAAGCAATGTCGTCTACCTTGCATCAGATGATCAAATTCGAGTGGGACCGGCAGGAAATTGTTGTGCATGGGGAGGATAGTTCGTGTAATACCATTATGCCTTTCGACGAAGCTGAGGACGACAAAGGTCCATGGGTTTACCAAGTCTTGGATACAGTATCAGTTGCAAAAATCCCGGAAGGAGAGTGTATTCCTGTGCCCGGGGTAGTTGTTGCATCTGTCACGGTGGCTTCAGAAATGATAAAGAATGGATTCTTACCTGGAAAAGGCTTGGGTGCTTCGTTGCAAGGAATCATACAGCCGGTATCCCTTCCTGGAAACCTGGATACTTTTGGTTTAGGCTTTAAGCCCACTGCTGCTGACATAAGGCGAGCTAAGAAGATGAAAAAGAGAACATGGACCCTTCCAAAACCCATACCCCGCCTGTCCCGTTCCTTTGTCTGGCCTGGTACTAAGAGGCGCCCATCAACGATAATGCCTCATTATGTGGTGATGGAACCCGACAAGGAGCTGATTGAGAGGTTTGAGAAGCTGTTTGACGATGTGAATGTGGTGAAGGCAGGCAAAGGTCCGAGCAAAGCAGATGTGCAGTTCGTGGGGCCCCATACAAAGCTTAATAATTGGGAAGCTACTCCTCTTCCTACCCGGAGGGAGTCGTGGTAGTTAGTTTTGATTTTCCTTTCAGTTTAATCTGGATTATTCCCAAGGTTGTAATTCGGATGCTATGTTCCGTCCGTTTGGATGAGTTAAAACTTGTTATCTTACAATTTTAATAAAATGCAATTTCTTTCCTTTTTCATTCCTAATAGCCTTTATTTTGTCTTTTTTTTCTTGTACAGTCCCTTTTATGCTGGTTTCACTGATGTGTCATGCATGAGGAGTCTTCGGCCTAGTCTTGATTACCAATCTAACTCTGAAATAATAATACAAGAAATTGAGTGTGATGACGAGGTAGAATATGATGATGAGGAAGCCTTTGAAGAAATTAGTAAAGAATTAAGCCAATTTGAAGAAAAACCCAAACCTAATCTGAACGACACAGAGGCAATCAATTTAGGGGATTAGGAAAATGTACGGAAAATAAAAATAAGTGTCCATTTGGAGCCTCTGCTCAGAGAAGAGATAATCAAAGCGTTGCTTGAGTACAAAGATGTTTTTGCTTGGTCATATGACGATATGCCAGGTTTAAGTACCGATTTGGTGGTCCACAAATTGCCCACTGACCCAGCATGCCCTCCTATCAAGCAGAAGATGAGGAAATTTAAAACAACTATCAGTGTAAAAATCAAAGAAGAAGTCACCAAGCAGTTTGATGCGAAGGTCATCCGGGTCACGCAGTATCCCACTTGGTTAGCTAATGTGGTGTCTGTTCCAAAGAAGGATGGAAAGACCAGAGTGTGCGTTGATTACCGTGATCTCAATAAGGCGATTCCAAAAGACAACTTCCCACTACCAAACATCCACATATTGATTAACAATTGTGCTAAACATAAGATTGGTTCCTTCGTGGATTGCTACGTGGGTTATCACTAGATTTTGATGGACGAGGAAGATGTAGAAAAGACGGCATTCATCACGCCTTAGGGAATGTATTATTATAGGGTCATGCCATTTGGGTTGAAGAATGCAGGGGCAACATACATGAGGGCAATGACCACCATGTTCCATGACATGATACATCGGGAGATTGAAGTCTATGTAGACGATGTGATCATAAAGTCGAGGAAGAAATGTGACCATGTCAAGGACTTGAGAAAGTTTTTCCAGAGGCTCCGTAGGTACAACCTCAAACTTAACCTAGCAAAGTGTGCATTTGGAGTTCCGTCGGGGAAGTTGTTGGGGTTCATGGTAAGTCGACGTGGTATTGAGTTAGGCCTATCCAAGATCAAAGCCATTCAGAAATTACCGCCGCCAAGAAGCAAGAAAGAAGTTATGAGTTTTCTTGGTAGGTTGAATTATATCAGCAGGTTCATTGCCTAGCTTACAACAACTTGCAAACCCATCTTAAGGTGCTAAAGAAAGATGCTGCGGTCAGATAGAACAGATGAATGTCAGGCAGTATTTGACAAGATTAAGGAGTATTTGGCCGGTCCATCTGTGTTGGTTCCGCTAGAGCTGGGAAGACCCTTGATCCTTTATCTGACGGTTTTGGATAACTCTTTTGGCTGTGTACTGGGGCAGCATGACGTCACAGGAAGGAAAGAGCAGGCGATTTACTACCTCAGCAAGAAGCTCACATCTTATGAGGTAAAATACACTCAGCTTGAGAGAACGTGTTGTGCTTTAACCTGGGTAGCACAGAAATCAAAACATTACTTGTCATCATATACCACGTATCTCATCTCTCGGTTGGACCCGTTGAAGTACATTTTTCAGAAGCCCATGCCCACAGGGAGGCTTGCAAAGTGGCAAATCTTGCTCACAGAATTTGATATTGTCTACGTGACCTGGACCGCAATGAAGGCACAAGCAGAGGCTGATCATCTAGCCGAGAACCTAGTTGATGATGAATATGAACCTTTGAAGACATATTTCCCTAATGAGGAAACAATGCATGTCGAGGAATTAGAACAAGTCAAAAATCCAGGGTTGAAGTTGTTCTTTGATGGGGCTGCCAATACCAAAGGCGTCGGGATAGGAGCGACACTTATTTTTGAGATAGGGCAACACTACCTTGTTATAGCTCAACTTCGCTTTTACTGCACCAATAACATGGCTGAATACGAGGCATGTATCTTGGGTTTGAGGTTGGCTATAGATATGGGTGTCCAGGAAATCTTGTTCATGGGCGACTCGGATCTTCGGGTGCACCAGATTCAGGGAGAATGGGAGACACAAGACTTAAAGCTCATACCGTACCGGCAGTGTTTGCATGAACTTTGTCAGCGGTTTTAGTAGATAGACTTCAGGCATATTCCAAGGATTCATAATGAAGTTGCTGACGCTTTGGCCACTTTGGCATCGATGTTGCATTATCCAGATAAGGCTTATATGGACCCATTGCAGATTCAGGTCCGAGATCAGCATGCCTATTGTAACATGGTGGAAGAAGAGCTTGATGGTGAGACGTGGTTTCATGATATCAAAGAATACTTCAGGATGGGAGTATATCCGGCATAGGCCAGAGGGGATCAAAAGAGAGCCATTAGACGCTTGGCAAGCAGATTTTTCTTCAGTGGAGGAGTGTTGTACAGAAGAACTCCAGATCTTGGTTTATTGAGGTGCATGGATGCTAAACAGGCCACAACTATCATGACTGAGGTACATGCGGGAGTTTGTGGACCTTATATGATTGGATATGTAATTGCAAAGAAGATTCTCCGAGCAGGTTATTATTGGATTACTATGGAATGAGATTGTATAAGTTTCGTGCGCAAGTATCATCAATGCCAAGTACACGGAGATTTGATTCATTCTCCACCATCTGAATTGCATACAATATCAGCACCATGGACCTTCGTTGCTTGGGGAATGGATGTCATTGGGCCGATCGGGCCAGCGACATCAAATGGGCACAGGTTTATTCTGGTAGCCATTGATTATTTCACTAAGTGGGTTGAGGCGAAAACTTTCAAATCGGTGACCAAGAAGGTAGTGGTCAATTTTGTGCATTCGAATATCATTTGTCGATTCAGAATCTCGAAGGTAATTATCACAGACAATGGTGCCAATCTCAACAGCCATCTGATGGCGGAGACATGTCAGCAGTTTATGATCACGCACTGCAATTCCACCCCATATCTTCCTAAGGCGAATGGAGCAGTCGAAGCAGCTAACAAGAACATCAAGAAGATACTTCTGAAAATGGTGGAAAGGTCCAGGCAATGGCATAAGAAGTTACCTTCTGCCCTATTAGGCTATCGCACTAATGTTCACACTTCAGTAGGAGCGACTCCTTATTCATTGGTATATGGTACGGAGGCAGTAATACCCACAGAGGTTGAAATACCATCCCATCGGATTATCGCCAAGGTAGAAATTGACGATGTTGAATGGGTCAAGGCCCGCTTGAAATAATTGAGCTTGATTGATGAAAAGAGATTGGCAGTAGTATGTCACGGACAGTTGTACCAACAGAGAATGGCAACAACATATAACAAGAAAGTGCGCCCGCGGAAGTTCGAAGTAGGGCAATTGGTGTTGAGGCGTATCCTACCTCACTGGGCTGAGGCAAAAGGAAAGTTTGCCCCCAACTGGCAGGGGCTATTTGTTGTAACTCGAGTGTTGTTCAATGGTGCATTATATCTGACAGATGTGGAAGGGAAATGTGTAGAAATGGCTATCAACTCCGATGCAGTCAAGCGATACTATGTATGATTTCTTTTTCTAATTGTACTTAATTGTATTTGGCATGTTTTAAGATTGAAATGATGAAGTCATTTTGTTCTGCTATCCAAACACTTTATCCTTTGTTATCCCTTTGAGTCTTATTCTATTTTCTTTCGTACCCCTCTTTCGGAATCAATAACAAAACTCGGAAGCACGAGCAGGAAGATAAGCGGAGAAACAAGAAAAAACAGGCCGAAAGAAAAGAAAAGGAAAAGAAGAAGAAAAGAAAAGAAAAGAAAAAAAAATATAAAAAAAGAAAAAAAGAGAAAAGAGGAAAAGAAAAGAAGAAGAAAGGAAAAGAAAAAAAAGGAAAAAAAACTGAAAAGAAGAAAGAAAAGAAAGGTGGAAGAAAGGAGAGATCACAACAACAAAAGTAATTTTTATGACCTGAACTACATTTGACTTGATCCCGAAGAGGTACGTAGGCAGCCTCTCTCTGAGGTTCAGTCACACCAAAATAAAATCCAAGAGTTCCCCAAGAAAGAAACTGGGGCAGAAGTTGTGGTCATTGTGGGAAAGCTGATTCCGAAAGTTGTAATGATAAACCGATGTTGAATTGATTTGAGCCTTTTATACCCTTCTTTCTAAACCCCATCCAAAAGCCTACATTATGGTACAAAGAAAGACCTTCTGATCAATCTTCAAGAAGTGCCAATACGAGCAAGTGAAGTGATTCATATCAGGGGCAACACTTCGGTCCAGGAAGAAAAATGATAAAAATGAGAGAGTCTTATTGGTGAAAACCCTCACGGGCACCATAAGGCGAAGTGAGTTGAGAGAAATCAAAATGAGAGAGTCTTATTGGGGAAAACCCTCATGGACACCATAAGGCGAAGTGAGTTTTTGAGAGAAATCAAAAATGAGAGAGCCTTGTCGGTGAAAACCCCCATGGGCACCGTAAGGCGAAGGTGATTTTTTTTTAGATAGTAAAATGAGAAAAGTCTGTGGTCTAAAGCCTCTCAATACATTGCAAGATGAGTAGGGTTTGGGTTTGGTTGAAAATCAATGGATGAAAGTCTGGAACAACAAATGTAGCAATTGAAAGTTGATTGGTTGGACAGACTAGGCTGGCTAATCCAAAATGCATGGCATGATCAATGGCACCAGCTGTTCTACTTGGATAAGTCTTCTTCTTTTCTTTCTTCATTACAAATCATCCGTTTTCGGATTCTCTTTATCCTCAATCCTTGAGGTCATTACATTTCATTCTTTCGAGGTATGTCTTTAAGATGTTTCAGTGCCAGTCTTATTCGAAACAAAGGGAGGAATGCCAAGGCTAACTACCAGTTTCCCAGTTGCACAGCACAACAAGGCCGGAATATACCACTGATGGAAAAATACAAAGTAAGACACAAAGGACCACCGGAAGTTTCATCGGTGGATTGATCAGATAATTGTGGGAGAAAATCAAGTTTCAGATGGAGGTGTCACGAACACAAAAACAGCAATACTGGATAGAACATTTGGTCATCGGAGTCAGGGGCTGAAAGTAATTCAGGAAGTTGAGGGGTTTCAAGGCAAGTCCAAGGAAACAATTCAGAGTAGAACCGGGAGCAGGGACATGCCCAGCAAGAATGCCAGCGACTAACCACCATTTTATATTAACGAATTTTTCTTTGATTGATACAGGGCCAAGAAATTTTCTTTGTTGATATGTTGCAAGCAGGAGCCCACCTGGAGAATAAGGGAATACATTTCAAGATCAGCAATCAGGAACCCACCTGGAGAACAAAGGAATACATTTCAAAGTTTCAGCAGTCAGGCGCCCACCTGGAGAACAAGGGAAGTGCAATTCAAATTTTAGCTTTTAATTTTTAACATTTGAAAACATGTTGTACCCAGTTATCAAACTGGGATAGAAAATGTCCTTTGTTTGTTTATTTTGTTGCAATCAAGAGCCCACCTGGAGAATAAGGGAATACATTTCCAGATCAGCAATCAGGAACCCACCTGGAGAACAAAGGAATACATTTCAAAGTTTCAGCAGTCAGGCGCCCACCTGGAGAACAAGGGAAGTGCAATTCAAATTTTAGCTTTTAATTTTTAACATTTGAAAACATGTTGTACCCAGTTATCAAACTGGGATAGAAAATGTTCTTTGTTTGTTTATTTTGTTGCAATCAAGCGCCCACCTGGAGAATAAGGAAATACACTTCAAGTTCAGCAATCAGGCTCCCTCCTGGAAAACAAGGTAGTACATTTCAAGATCAGCAATCAGGAGCCCACCTGGAGAACAAGGGAATACATTTCAAAGTTTCAGCAGCCAGGCGCCCACCTGGAAAACAAGAGAAGTGCAATTCAAATTTTAGCTTTTAATTTTTAACATTTGAAAACATGATGTACCCAATTACCAAACTGGGGCAGAAAATGTTCTTTGTTTGTTTATTTTGTTGCAGTCAGGAGCCCACCTGGAGAACAAGGGAATACATTTCAAGTTCAGCAATCAGGAGCCCACCTAGAGAATTAGGGAATACTTTTCAAGCTTCAACAGTCAGGCGCCCACCTGGAGAACAAGGGAAGTGCAATTCAAATTTTAGTTTTTAATTTTAACATTTGATAACATGCTGTACCCAGTTACCAAACCGGGGCATAAAATTTTCTTTGTTTGTTTATTTTTGTTGCAGTCAGGAGCCCACCTGGAGAACAAGGGAATACTTTTCAAGCGTTGCAGTCAGGAGCCCACCTGGAGAACAAGGGAATACTTTTCAAGCTTCAGCAGTTAGGTGCCCACTTGGAAAATAAGGGAAGTACAATTCAAATTTTAGCTTTTAATCTCGATATGGGATAACATGATGTGCCTGGTCACCAAACTGGGGCAGAAAATTTTCTTTGTTTGTCTATTTTGTTGCAGTCAGGAGTCCACCGGGAGAACAAGGGAATAATTTTCAAGCGTCAGCAATCAGGAGCCCACCTGGAAAATAGAGGCACATATTTCAAATTTTAGCAGCCAAGCATCACTCGGAGGAATGGCAAAACATCCCCGATCACAATGCAAGGCAACAACATAAGAAGTCCAGTGGAAAAATATAAGTTCAAGGCAACACAAGAGCAAGTTTGAAGACATAGATAGGACTATTTTTGTAACTCATAGATCATAGATTAGGCTAGTTTCTTTTTATTTTAACACGGTGTAATAAGGAGGTCAGCGAGCAGTAGCAACATCAACAGCAGTGAAATCACAGCTCCTGGTAGTCCCAGCTTCCAGACATTCCCGAACTACACTGACCCGATTCCTATTTAGCCCAGGATATCTAGGCAACCTCTGAAGCAGGGTGCGATCAACAGTTTTAAAAAGTTTCACACGGAATCTTCAAACGGGCAAAAATCGCTCGTATTTGCTCACTTATCTTTGCATGAAAACTCTTCATGTTTCCGGGCAAAGAGGGGCAGCTGTGAGCACGTAAAGCTAATTATTCCCAAAATTTCAAATAAAATAATTTCTTTATTATTTTACAATTTTTGTGAATTTTTGTGTTATTTGCTGGTAATTGTTGCATTTTATTTGTGCATTTTAATTCATATGAAAATATAACAAAAAAAACATTTGGTATTTACATTTAGGATTTAATTTCATATGTTAGGATTAATTAGTGGTTGGTTTGTTTTAGAACAAAATATGAAGAAAATAACAAAAATAGTTCATTTTTGCATTTTTAATCGTTTTAATTGTGAATTGGTTACGAAATAGGAACAATTTTAGGAATTAATTAGCTTAAATTGGAAATATATTAGGTCTTTAGTTTTATTTTAGCATTTTTATAAAATCAATATATATATATATATATAAAAAATGAAAACAAAGTAATTAAAGAAATAAAAGAGAAAAACAAAAAGAAAGTAATTAAAATGAGGTTGTCTTAAGAAACACCCAAAATTGGACCAAAATTAATTCATAGCCCAAAGCACCCCACGCCCAAACTACCTCAAGCCCAAATCCTCTCCCCAATACCCGGTCTGGTCCAAAGAGGCGCCAAACGATGTCGTTTTGCATGAGGAAATCTGGACCGTCCATCACCCCAATCCAACGGTCCTCATTCACTCCAGGACAAATAATATAACTGTCCGAAAATAATTAAACCCTAAAATTATTCTTCGTCTTCCTCGTACGCAGCTCCTGTAACTCCGCCAGAGCTGCCGCCGCCGGAGCTGCCACCGCCGGTGAACGCCACCACCTCCGTTGCCTCCCAAAAACACACCCCAGGTTCCCCATCTCTTCCTCTATTCAAATTCATAATCCTTTTTCCTCGAATCCCACGCCATGGCCTCGAATGTCCATTTGAAATATCTCCGGCCATGACGTTACTCATCCCAAACTCCACCAAATTTACACCCTAGAACCGCCTAAATCTCCTCTATCAAACCCCCTTAACCCCATCCCTCGAATCCCGCCGGAACTGTTCGAATATCGGTTTAAGTTTTTTCTGCCAAAACCCTAGTCGCACCAACTTGCCCCAAAATGATACCATAGGGTCCTCGGGCTTCCCTCATAAGTATTTCATCATCAATAGAGCCAAAATGTCACCATAAATGGGCGAATTGAAAAATGTTGACTGACCGGAGTCTCAAAGTGAGTCATTGAGTTTTCGAGCTTAGTTTCTTTTTGTTTTTCTTTTTCCCTGATGTTCATTAACCTTCCATGACTATGTAGCTTCTTAACTTTGTTTGGTAATAATTGCAGTCCGAAATCAATGACTCTTCTTTATTTCTGTCCTTATCTGCTTGATTCGTGTTAGTTTAGGTGATTAATGGGTTATTCGTTAGATTTGTTTCAATTTGGCTATTTGAATAATGATTCTTAATATCAATTGTAATTATATTTAGTTAATAATCGTTTGAATGTTATATGGTTGTTAAGTCTGATTAAATTCAGATGATAATTAATTTGGTTTCAAGTCTTTGATTAAGATGGTTTAATTCATCAGCAATTGATCACCTTGCTGTGTGTTTGGTTTGTTGAAGATTGTTAACTAGATAATCATAGGTCGGGGTTTGGGTTAAGTAATTTTAGAAGGGTAGTTTAGGTATTTGGTATTGGGTAGAACATGGTAGATCACACTAGAATAGTTTAGACCTTTCTAGAATAGGACCTTAGTGAATATTTCAGAAAACTCAGGGTGTTTCCTTGAGCAAAAAGTTTAAAAATGAGGGACAACAACTGAAAATGAAGAGGGACTAAAAGAATAACTGAAAATCTGATTGTTGCCTATAAAAGGGATCGCAAATGCCTTGTTGAGGATGTTTTGGAACCCCATAATTCCCCCCAAAAAATCCATTCTACGGATCTGAGCTTCACATTTTGAATTTCAGATCAAAAGGAGTTCAAATTCTGAACTCATACAGTACAAGCTTCCCTTTAGATCTAGATTTCTGCCAAAATCCAAAAAAACAAAACAAACAGAAAAGCTATAGAAAATACAAAAACTGTTACATCGCATTTCTCAGTCTAATTGCAAGTTCTGGTGGTTATTCTCTATGAATTGATTGTTGTCAAGTGGAGTTTCTGGTTTGCGTTGGTTTTGGAAATTTTGAAGTGTTTCTGCTTTAATTTCGAGCACTTTTGGGTCAATTGTGGGGTGTGGTAGTTCTGTGATATGCTACTGTGATGAGTTCCTGGGTTTATGAGTTGAATTTGGCTCGAAATTGATCCTGATTACTGCTGCTGCGACTTGTGGTTGGCACTATTATTTGTTTTGGCTGACCTCCTCTTCTTCTACTTGTATTTCTCTTTCCAGGTACTTTTCCAGCTTCACTCGATGTTGAAGGGATAAATCTGTATGTGTGTTGGTCGATTGAGAAAATGCAAGCTAGATCACGTTAATGTGATATCAAATCTATTCAATGTTATGATAATTTGAATTTTTAGTTGCACAGTAGTAGTAGTGTAGAATTGGATGATTAGAATACTGTATAATTTGTAAGAATTGAACTGTAATAGGATCGTTTGTGTTAGATGTCATCATCTCATTCTATTAGTATACGCATGAGTGTGTAGGCCAATTGATCTCATTTGTTTCGTGTAAAGTGTTCAATTAGCTTTGTGTTCAGTCTATAGTGGAATCATCTGGGAATACTAATTGAACATCTTAGCGAATACGAAAATTACAAATGGTTGAACGAGGTAATCCAATGGCTAGATTATGTATTAGGGACTAGGCATGGGTATTTAATTGGATTCATGTCCATTGTGTTTATGTTTGGAAGATAAATTCAGAACGTTAATATAGGTAGTAGCTTAATCTCAAGCAATTCATTGTATCCTTATATCTGTAGTGATTTTATAGTTTTGAATTTGTGGTTTTTGTTGTTGTTTGAGTTGTTAGAGGAATTGGGCCAAGCCTGAGCTCAGTTGCAACCATATTTGTTCATGGGCTGGCCGTGGAGGCCCAGCGCAGTCCAACTGAGGCTAGGCCAAAGCTCCACATTTGAAATAGCCTTTCGTGGCTGGTTGTCCCATTCCATATCTGGGCTGACGCTAAGGCCCCAAGATCACTGAAGGCATGAATTATATGAAAGATATGGAATTAAAATACACTAGTCCTTATATCACTATTTAGAGACAAATTAAAATAAAAAATATAGATTGATTTAGGTTTGCCCTTTTAATATTAATAAATGAGACGAGCCTCGCCAAAATAAAGCATAAATTGTGGGGCCCTCGATAGATGTTATATAAAAATACCTGAACTTCGGGATAGGCCGTTTAGCGAATTTCACGGCCTCCCCCAAAGATAATAACACGCTAGTCACTTTTAGGCGCGTTTTTTTTAATAATCTTACCTTCTTAAATACGGGTGCACATTTATGTGACCCAAATCCAAATCGCAACGAAGTCGAAATGTGTCAAAAATTGTGGGTGCATTTATGTGACGCGATTCGAGACATGTTTTCACGATGTTGCAATTCTCTAAAAATAATAATATTAAAAGTGGTTCAAAGTTAAAAGCATATAGGTTTAAACATGTATTAAAATCAAATAAATAAGCCAAATATGACAGTTGAGCGACCGTGCTAAAACCACGGAACTCGGGAATGCCTAACATCTTCTCCCAGGTTAACAGAATTCCTTACCCAGATTTTTGGTTCGCGGATTGTTAACGGACTCATAATTTCCTTGGTTCGGAATTCAACCGGTGACTTGGGACACCATTAATCTCCCAAGTGGCGACTCTGATTTTTAATAATAAATCTCGTTCCGATTGTCCATTAAGTGGAAAAACTCCTTTATGCCCTTGCGGGTGTAGTGAAAAAGGAGGTGTGACACCACCAATCACATCAAAGATACCAAGTGGCCTCGACTATTGCAGTCCAACCCTACCCGGAGAGGCCCTAACCTGATGTGTAAGTATCATGGCAGTCATGACCATATAAACGAGGACTGTCGATAGTTAAGAGAAGAAGTGGCCTAGTTATTGAATAACGGGCATCTCCAGGAATTTCTGAGTGATTGAGCCAAAAATCACTTCAGGAATAGGGACTCCATCAAACAAATTAAACAAGAATAACCTCATCGCATCATTAACATAATCAGTGGAGGGGTCGATATCCCTAAAGAGCCAATGATAGAATACAGTAAGCATCTATCATGAGGGACAAACGCACCCGAGATTATATCCTAGAGGGGAACCATTTCATTCCACGACGAGGATGGCGGAGGCATCATGCAACCTCATAATGACGCAATGGTAATATTTGTACTTTAAGCATGTGTTGATTGATCCAGGTAGCTCGGCCAACATCATCAGATCAAGGGTCGTAGAACACTTGGGTTTACAAAACCAAATAGAGCCAGCAGTCCGGGTGTTGAACGGATTCATCATGGCATGAAAAAACCACTAAAGGGGAGATAACCCTACCCATGAACATCGCCGAAACCATCCAGGAAACAAATTTCTACGTGATTGAGGGTGATGTGAGATATAATGCTCTATTCAGAAGACCATGGGTTCATAACACGAGGGAGGTACATTCGACCTTGCACCAGGCATTGAAATTCCCTACACCATGAGGGATCAGGATAGTGTATGGAGAGTAACCGGCCGCAAAGGAGATGTTCGCAGTCGATGAAGTACTCCCAATACCCGCCATCTCGACATTAAAAGTGTGGAGCAAGCAAAAAAGGCCAAAGTTAAATAGCAATCACCGATGCCGATCCCGATCGAACAGGGGACGAGGAGTTAATAAAGAAGATGAACACGGAGTTCCTAGATCATTCATAGCTACTGATGATACTGACACCACCAATTCCATGGTCGATGAATGGAATAAGTATATTAACTGAACACCTACCGGATTTAAAGCCATATATGGGCACGGGGTTGATCCCCGAACTCAGGAAAGAACTCATTAGTTTTATTAAAACTAACATATCTTGTTTCACCTTGTCCCATCTTGATATGACAAGGATCCCGCCAGAGATAACCACTCATAAGCTAAGTTTGGATCCAAAGTTCCACTCGGTTAAACAGAAAAGGAGGCCTCAGTCCGAAGTCAAGCATGCATTCATCAAAGACGAGGTATCTAAACTCCTTAATATAGGCCCCATTAGGGAAGTTAAATACCCGGACTGGTTAGCTAACATAGTGGTAATGCCTAAAAAGGAAAATAAATTAAGAATGTACGTAGATTACAAAGATTTAAACAAGGCATGCCCTAAGGACTCTTTTCCTTTTCTTAACATCGATCGCATGATCGATGCGATGGACGGGCACGAGATACTCATCTTTCTTGATGCCTATTCCGGGTATAAAAAATTCGGATGGACTCGAAAGACCAAGAAAAGACTTCCTTTATCACTAAATTTGGCACTTATTGTTATAAAATTAATGCCATTCGGGTTAAAAAAATACATAGCCACTTATCAACACCTAGTAAATCGGATGTTCCAGAAACAGATAGGAAAATTAATGGAGGTTTACATTGACGACATATTTGTCAAGTCCCTACGAGCAGAGGACTATTTGAAACATTTGTAGGAAACCTTCGATTATATTGAAGAGATATAATATGAAGCTGAGCCAGGAAAAATATGCATCGGGGTCGGATCTAAAAAATTCCTTGGATTCATGGTGTCCAAACGAGGGATCGAGATCAATCCCGATAAAATCAAAGCTATAGAAGACATCACCATGGTGGATGATCACGTCCAAAGCACACCTCAAAAGAGATATGAAACAGTCGTATGCAATAATAGAAATCCAACTAAGAGTCAGGGTCAAATCCGTAGGGAGCTAGGATGGGAGTTAGGGGTGTATATTTCAACTGAGCAATTGGATTATCTAAATTGCACTTCCACAACAAGGTGTTGTTTTCTATTTCTACTGTTACTTTAATGTATGCAAACTAAAGAAATTAGATTATAGATAATTGTTTTTGAGGTTTTTCCAATTGGATTAAAGGCCTAGGGCTGTGACCATAACTTACGTGTTTGCCTAATAGGATAAAGATGTTAATGCTTGTGTCGTTGATTGGGGTGTGTTATAGCTCACAACTCTACATTACCCACTCAATACCTCTCGATCAAAGAGTGGTTTTGCCCAATTTGGCCTTTTTAAGACCAAATGGGTATCAGCCAAAATAGTTGATAAGAGCTCAAGTCAGGTTATAACTATCTATAGGTTTAACCCTTTAATTGGGTTAATTAATCTCTCAATTAACCCAATTCCTTATTAGCTAAGTCATCCTAAACTAGGTCCATCTTTATCAAGTAGAGACTAAGTCAAATAGCCATGAATCAATGTTTGCAATCATTCATTCTACAATTGAAGCATGAACTAAGCTAAATAATCAACGCCCAATCATAAACAAGCACTAATTTAATCACCCATAAGGTTTACACACTAGGGTTGGGTCACAACCCTAGTAGAAGTCTAGCTACTCATAATAGAAATTACAGAAAATAGAGAAGAAAAGATAATTAAACTCATAATGAAAGATTAAAATAAAGAATCTAATGTTAAAACACCAAAATAATGAAAAACTTCCTAAAGTAGTAAAGAAAACGGATACAACAACTTCAAATGTTCAAACTTATTTTGTGAAACTCCTCTACTTATACAAGGCTGAAAATATCAGATAAAAATACCTCGCGGGTGGTTCTGCGACCGTACAATTCCTTGTGCGGTTCGCAGATTTCTTCATCTAACAGGAATTGGAGTTCTGCAGCCAAACATATATGAACTACGACCGCGAGGAAATCTTCTGTGGTCCGTACAATTAGGATTGTGGCCGCAAGGCAACTCTTCTACGGTCGCACAATTCTTGTGTGGTCCGCAATTCACAGAGGCTCCTGGACTTGGTCTTTTTGCATACTCTCTGATCTTTGACTCGTAGCCCAGCTTTGCGGCTGCACAATTCATGTGCAGACCGCACTTTGCGTTAAGTTTTGCAAAAATCTTCCTCTTGGTTTGTGGCCGCACATTTCAATTTCTTCTTCGGACTGCACATTTGTGCTTCTGCGCCCTTTATTGCCTTGTGGTTTGGAATACTCCTTTTAGAGTCAGATTTCATCTTGGGAGACCAACTTCCAGCGTTCCTACAATTTTTCACACTTTCATTAGTTTCGGGAACACAATTCAATGCTTTTGGACTAAAACAAAAGCTAAAAGGAGCTAATAAGCAGTCAAAATCCCCACTTATCATTGGACAATGTCAAGTCATCCAGAGGCTAATCGGGCGCATAACTGCCCAGGGCCAGTTCATATCGATGTCCTAAGATAAAAGACATCAGTTCTTCTTACTATTGACGAATAAGAATAACTCTTCTTGGACCCCGGAGTGCCAACACGCTTTGATAGATCTTAAATGTTTGCTTTTGAGTCCACCTTTGCTCCATACCATGAAGGCGGATGAGCAGTTGTACCTTTACTTGGCTATATCAGAGGTAGTGGTAAGTGGAGTCTTTAGTATGGGAAGAGGAAGATGCGCAATTTCCTGTGTTAGTAGAACTCTAGGCGAGGCCAAAACAAGGTATCCTCACCTGGAAAACTTGACACTCGCTTTGTTAAGTGCCTCCAGAAAGTTAAAGCAGTACATTCAATACCACCCCATATATGTCGTAACCTTTTACCTAGTAAGGAACATTATGCACTAACCCGAGTTCTCAGGCCGGTTGGCAAAATTGGCCCAAGAAATTAGCGGGTACGATATCAAATATTGACCCCAAGTCGCCATCAAATCACAAATTTTGGCAGTCGGTCGACTTTACGCCGGCCTTAATACCCGAAGTCAAGAAGGAATTATTGTTAACCTCAGGGACTTCCTCAAGAATCTGGATCCTCTTTACAGACGGTGCTTCTAAAGCAAAGGGGTCCGGACTCAGCATTGTGTTGAAGCCCCCTACAGGTAATGTAGTTAGGCAATCTATTAGAACTGTGAAATTGACTAACAATGAGGCCGAGTATCAGACCATGATTGCAGGTCTCGAATTGGCTAAAAACCTTAGGGCCGAAGTGGTCGAAGCTAAGTGTGATTACCTCCTTGTGGTAAATCAAGTCAATGGAGTGTTCAAAGTAAAAGAGGAATGAATGCGAAGATATTTAGAAAAAATGTAGGTAATGTTGCATCAATTAAAGGAATGGACCCTACAGCACGTCCCCGAGATCAAAATAGCAAGGCTGATGCCCTAGCTAACTTGGGGTCATCTGTTGATGACGATAAATTCAGTTCAGGAACAATCGTGCAACTCATGAAATCAGTAGTAGTAGAAGGCCATGCTGAAATAAACTCAACAAGTTTAACTTGGGATTGGAGGAACAAATACATAGATTATTTGAAGACTAGGAAGTTTCTCTCGGATCCTAAAGAATCGAGAGCTCTATGCACATAGGCGGCCAAGTTTAGCCTGTCCGAAGGGACTCTGTTCAGAAAAATATTCGATGGCACGCACCGTGTTCTTGGGGCCGGGAAATACCGAATATTTCTAAATGGGTTGAAGCTTAAGCATTCAAGAAAGTTTGGGAAAAAGAATTCATTGACTTCATTGGACCATATAATATGCCGGTTCGGGATATCAGCCAAGATTGTGTGTGATAATGGGAAGCAATCCACCTACAATAAGGTGAACAAGTTTTTCGAAGGCCATAAGACTAAAAAATATACTATTGACACCCTATCACCCTATTGGGAATGGTCAAGCAGAATATACAAAAAAGGTCATACTCCAAAACCTGAAGAAGAGGTTAACCGATGCCAAAGGCAAATGGAAGGAGATATTGCTCGAAGTTTTGTGGGCATACCGTATAACTTTGAAGTGTAGTACCAGGGCCACCCTACTGATACCAGTCGAAGTGGGAGAACCGAGCCTCAAGTTGTAATATGTGACCGAAGAATGAAAAAGCAAGGCCATGATCATGAGCCTAGAACTATTAGATAAAAGACATGAGGCCACCCTGGTTCGATTGACCGCCTAGAAAACATCGGATAGAATGATATTATGACCGAAGAGCGAACCTCCGACACTTCAAGATCATGGACTTGGTGTTAAGGAAAGTAACACTGTACACCAGAATACAAATGAAGGAAGGCTGGGGCTGAACCGTGAAGGACCATATCTAGTCGTCGTAATTACTGGCAAAGGCTCGTACAAACTCGAAATAGGAAACGGTGTAACCCTAACGAATAACTAGAACATGACACACTTAAAACGATAATACTGCCAAGGTACGACCTCATTTACTTTTTAATAATTTTATGAATTGAACTAACACTTGCAGGCAATGGCCAAGGAATAATGTGACTATTAGGTCTGAAAGCACACGATGCACTCTTTTTCCCTTGAACCGATTTTGTCCAAAAATGGGTTTTTCGGAAAGGTTTTTAATGAAGAAACAGTAAATCGTGCTAACTTAGATTTGAAGTCCGGTCTTAAACCAGTGTTAAAGGGTACATCAACAGTATCCAAGCCCTCTCAAGATCGACATTGGACACTGGGGGCCATCACCTTAGGGTTAAGGTTCCTAGCAAGGAAAGAAGGAAGCTTTGTACTTGAATAGCTTAGGCTCGATGGTTAGGATTTATTGTAAGAACCAAATGGTCAAAGGAATGTTCCCGCACCGGCCACCTTAGCCATGATATGAGCTTATACACACATTCAATCGTGTACTTTACACACAGAAATGAAAGAAAATTTCATCCTTGCTATTACACATTTTTGCCTCTTAAAACGTAGATCCTAAAGGCCCGCGGGATACCCCTATTCAGGGATTATCGATCCCAAGAGCTACCCCTATTCGGGGACTATCAAGACCAAGGGCTACCCCTACTCTAGGACTGTCGTCCGAAGAAAGTTCGGGCAACTCGGGCTACCAAATCCTGGAGGCACAAAACCTATTTGGTAGTTCCAAAACATAAATGGCTACGACCACCCCAAAAGAAAGGCTCGGATACGTACGAAGCTCGTAATTAGAACGCAAGGCTTTATAAAAATTCAAAACCTGCTAAAAGGGTTACCCTCGGCAAAAGCATGTCTAAAATAACTTTAGCATCTTGGGAAAACTGTCAGTCTCATCAAGTTTTCAGGGCCTCGAGCAAATAAAGTTGCATAGAAGCCAGGCTCTGTTAAGACATATGAAAAATGAATGAATTATTAATACATTTGATTCTATGCTAAGGCATTAGAAATATTTGTAAGAATAGAGATTATATAAAGATGCTAAAACAAGTAGATACTTCAAATTGCCAGAAAGGGAAATTTTGTATATTTCGGAATGTATTTAGAAAGGCCCAACAAAAACGACCTCAAAATAAACAAAAAACCTACACAAGACAAAAACTAAAAAAATTCTAAAGGCATTCATGCCTAGTTTTCATCGGGGCCCAACTCATCCTAGAACCGTTGGATCTCTCAAAACCCTCGGAGCCTTTGGCACCCTCAAGCTTGAAAAGTTTCTTCGCCTCGGCCTCAAGCTTTATTACTTCCTAGATCTCGGCTGACAGGTCTAAGCCTCGGGTGTGAATGTCTTCAAGGGTCTCCCTTCGAGACAGACACCTCATATATCTGGCATTGGTTTTCAGGCGAGCCTCAGCTACTTTGACATCAGACTTGTATTGCGCTACCATCTCCTCGGCATCGGAATGGGTTGTCTCCAACATGGACTTCATTATCTCGTACCTCTACCAAGGGTGTCCTGCTCTGCGGTAGCCAAGCTCATCTGTGCTCGGAGATCATCATTCAGCTGAGACCGCTTGTCAGATTTCTCCTTCAATACCTGATGTTGAACCTATATTGATGCCATCTTTGCCTGAGCGGTTTCCTTCTCCAGAGCCAGTAGGTCCATTTTGCTCTTCCACCCATCGGCCATGGCTTGAATCTCGTTCATCCCGATTCGGGGTTTGTCGATCTGGTCAATCTTCTGTTGGACCTACGAGGTTTTATAGTTAGCTACCATGGCTAGTTCCTCATTTCTAACTTCAAAGGCCTTTACTTTTTCGACCAGGTCGGCATGTTCCCGCCTCAGGGTCGAAGCTTCCTTTTGCGCCCTATCTAGCTCGACCTGAAAGTCCTTGACGACCCTGTCTTGTTGCTCATTGAGGAGCTTGTACATACCCGAATTTCGAGTCTGCTCCTTGAGCTCGAGCTGATTGACCTCGGAACGGTACTGGAAGAAGCTCTCGTGGTGAAGTACCGAGGCCTGCAAAACAATGAAAGTTGTGAGAGATATTAAAAGCTAAGTAAAATTAAAGAGGACGTAATAATTCCATACCTGATTTAGTGGCTGCTGCACCTCATTGAAAAGACATGGCACGTCTACCTTGTTCATTTTTGTCTGGTCCTCCTCGGTCATCAGACACTGGAGGTAGCTTGCTACGCCCACTGGAGCATATAGAACTCGAGCATCCTCTAGGATAGTAAGAATAATAGCTCTTGAATCTAGGGTCCGCACTCGGAGCTGGAAACTGATTAACCAACTTTGGTCTAGACTCGACCCACAATCTTTTGAAGATACATCCTTCTTCGAGACTTCCAGGTTGCCCAACCCAAAAAAATCTTCCAAAGTAGATGACCATACCATCGAAGAAGGAATGAAGGGGGTCATCCGCACTGTGGACTCCTTCACTTGACTTCTCTTTTCCTGCTTGGGCTTTCTGAAGGATGGGCTCGGTGTAAGAAGGCATCCCCATGTTTTCTATCACACCAGCCGCTTCCTTCGGTGCAAAACCAGTTTCTCGGGAGGTCTCAGCCCCCGTTTCTATCTCAACCTCCTAAGTTAGAGGGAGGTCGGTCTTATATCCTGCCCCCTTAGCTGTGGCCTACTCCCTGGCAAGAGTCGGACTATGGGCAACAAAAATATCGTCTTCTTCAAACTCATCCCTGAGCCGGAGAAATGAGTCAAAATCTGACACCCGGAAGCCGGCACTCTTTTTGGGCTTATAAGCCACCCTCTTCTTTGGCTTCACCTCGGAGCTCGAGGAGCCCGAAGAATTTCTTTTCCACTTCTTCTTTTCCTCCGTGGCAACCCCGAGCTTTCTCGTAATTGAGGGATCAACAGATAAAGACACGTCCTCTTCCCCTTCCTACGACCTAAGTTCGGTGGTCTTAGGCAAACTTGTGAAAGAAGCAGCGTTATGTAAGTTAAGAGTATGGTAATGGCTACTCAAAGGAGAACCTTACCATGAGAACGGGCCTACCATTGGCACTTTGAAAGCTTGATCCATGAGCACTTGAAGTATGACATCTAATTATTGATGCCCTCGTTCCACTCCTTGAACCAGGGAACCGTATTTGGAACCTGGGAAACAACTGCACAACCACAATACGAATGATAAGAAAGGAAATGAAGAAAAATTGACACTTAAGGAAAGGCTGCACATACGAGATGCATTTCACTTCTCGGGAATAGCATAAACTTGGGAGGGATCAGATATTCGGTCTTCACCCGAACGAAGCATCCCTTCCAACTTCAGTCTCGATCCTTGCCAATTCTTGAAAAGGGGGCCTTGTTGGCCCAACGAGTAAGCTTGATTAGTTCCCCATGAAAAATTTGGGGACTGTATAGATGGAGCAGGTGGTCGAGGGTGAGCCGAGGAGACCCGGTTTTATTCACAAAATAACGAAGGAGGATCATGATACTCCAGAGAGACGGGTGGATTTTCCCCAGACACACCTTGTATCTCTTGCAAAAATGCAAAACGACTGGGTCTACCAAGCTTAATGTGAAGAGATAAGTGTAAACACTTAAATACCCCTTCACATGGGTAGTGATATCTTCTTCATCCCCGAGGACTAGCAGGTCCTTATCTCCTAATTTACAGTCCTCTCGGACCGTGGGGATGTAGTCGCTACTGTGTTAAAAACACAAAATTAGAAAGACTATTAGAAGAAAAAACTGAAAAACAGTAAAGTATAAAAAAAAAAAATTTCGAGTCCACAATTTGCTTGTGCGTCCTTAAAGAATTTTAACCCTCTCACGTGTTACCAAGGTAATGGATTAAATCCTCCCAGGATGAAATGGAATAAACTTTCCAGCAACAGTGGCAATATAAACTGCAGGATACCAACGAACTCAAAGAACGGAGCAAAATCACACTTACGAATTTAGAAGAGATTCTGCGAAATAGAATGCAGGATTTTTAGAAGGAAGTTCTGTAATTTTTTAGTGTTTCAAAAATGCAGCCATGCCTTAAAATTTATAGGCAATTATCAGAAGAGGTGTGATGTCTGTTCAGGAAGTGTCTGTTTAGAAGGAAAAAATTAATGTTCATCATTTTTGGATTTTAGATTTCAGTTAATTTCGTTAATTAACTGACTGGCTTTTAATTAATTAAATAAATTTTGTCCAAAAAATAATCTTATCGATCGATCCAAATCCAAATCCAAAGCCGAAGCCAAGCCGAGCGAGCGACGACGACGGTGCGAGGGTTTATTCTCTTCAACTCCTTTTAAGAGCTCTAAGAAGTGATCCTATATATATACACACAAATGTAGTTGTCCCTAACCAATGAGGGACAAAGTGCAAGACAAAAGCTGACTTCATTTAAATTTTTATTTCCCTCCATTTTATTTCCCATAATTTCCAATTCACACTCTTAGACTTTTAAAGCCCAATGCTTAAAGTCTTTAAAGCCCAATGCTTAAAGTCCAACAATCCCCCACATGAATGGAAATGGCTGTAACAAGAATGATCATAGATGAAAGCTGTGTGATTTGCAAGTAAAGATTAATTGCATCTGGATAAGTAGGTTT
>MU736444.1:27569-42663 GCA_026770625.1 Nicotiana glauca
GTAAGGATTAATCGCATCTGGATAAGTAGGTTTCCCTTTGAACTTTCCGTAGTGAACATATGTCGGATATACTCGGTCAATCGGTAGATTTGATATCTTTGAACCGTCGAACTTTAGTGTATACCTAGACAACCATATGTCACACAACCAACCTTTAACCTTATTTTGGTTCTCATTGTTGTGTTCGTTTCAGCTAGGGGTGTACAAAGAAAACCGACAAACCGCACCAACCCGATAATCCGAGTCAAATCGAAAAAAAAATCCGACAATGGTTTGGTTTGATTTGGTTTGGTGTTGGAAAGAAAAATCCGACCATAATGGTTTGGTTTGGTTTTAATTAAAGAAAGTCAAACCAAACCAAACTAACCCGACATTAAATATATAGAAATTTCATATATAAATATACTTATTGTGATGTAATTTATAAATATTTCGTAAAAATATTCATAATTTTATCATTTAAGGTATTATTTCAATGTTGCACTTAGAACTTTTGGATGTTCCAATAAGTTTTATAGCCATTAACATTAGTAAATTAAGTAATGTTAACAAAAGCCCAAACCAAAATCAAATCAATACTAATGCTAACAAAAGACATTCAATTCAATACTACGAATGGGAATGTATTGAATATCTATTTTTTGTTTTGCAATAATTTAGATAAAAATGCATAACCTATTTTTATTTTTTCTTTAGCATTTAGTCATATAATTAATACTCCCTTATTAGTCTACTTATTTTATCATGACTTGGTACTTTTAGATTATGTTTATTTTTATTATGACTTTTTAATTAGCAATATTTATATTACATAATTTTATTGTCTTTATTATTGAATATTTTAGGACACTGCCATGACACATTTTATATTTTATATTATTTTTTTGAAAAATATTTTATATATTTGTATCTTACTAGGATTAAAGAAATATTTTAAGCACAATTTTATATATTTTGTTCTACGGAGATTTTACCATAAAAAACCCCGAGAAACCCGAATATCCCGAAAACCCGAGAAAAACCGAGAAAATCTGAGAGTGAAAAACCCCAGTTTATTAGTTTGGTTTGGTCTTTAGATTTAATAACTCGACACAATTGGTTTGGTTTGGTAATTATAAAATTCGAACCAACCCGACTTATGTACACCCCTTGTTTCAGCCATGAACACCGTCTGGTTTCATAAGTGCGTAGAGAATTGTCCTTACAGAATTCTCATTGAAGCGGCTTCCACTTCACACTTACATAGATGATTCCTAAATGTGTAATCCTTTAGATTGACACTATTTGATAAATACCACATCAAACTTAGATAATCATTAAAGAACGTGTAAAGTTCTATCCTTGTTACTGAACATTGTCTTCATCACAAAAATGGACCAAAGATTTTACTTTGACAATGTTGAACCGGTCAATCACAACTTTGTTTGAGCTCCTTGAACCTAGATCTCGGAATATCCAAAAATTCTAGGTAGAGTTACCGCCATGTTGACTTGTCCTCGGCCATAGTCCCATTCCCTTAGATGATTTCTCAACTCCCTCTCTAGTTAAGCCTTTTGTAAGCGGATCCGCAACATTATCCTTTGATCTTACATAATCAATAGTGATAATTCCACTAGAAAGTAGTTATCTAACAGTGTTATGTCTTTGTCGTATATGACGAGACTTTTCGTTATACATAATGCTCCCTGCCCGTCCTATTGCAGCCTCACTATCGCAATGTATGCATAGGAGACAAAGGTTTTGGCCAGAATGAATGTCTTCTAAGAAATTTTGAAGCCATTCAGCTTATTCACCGGCTTTATCCAAAGATATAAACTCAGATTCCATTGTAGAGCGAGTGATGCACGTCTGTTTGGAAGACTTCCAAGATACTGCTCCTCCACCAACAGTAAAAACATATCCACTTGTGGACTTTGTTTCTGTTGAGCCGGTTATCCAATTTGCATCACTATATCCTTCGATAACCGCAGGATATTTATTGTAGTGCAAAGCGTAGTCTTGGGTATATTCCAAATATCCCAGAACTCGTTTCATTGCTACCCAGTGATGTTTGTTGGGATTACTTGTGAATCGACTAAGTTTACTTATTGCACAAGCTATATCAGGTCGTGTACAGTCCATGATGTACATTAAACTTCCCAACACACGAGCATACTCCAATTGAGATGTACTTTCACCTTTATTCTTTATAAGATGATGGTTTAAGTCAATTGGAGTTCTTGCACTTCTAAATTCCAAGTGTTTGAATTTTTCAAGTACCATTTTCACGTAATGTGATTGAGACAAAGTTAGACCTAGAGGAGTCCTCTGGATTTTAATTCCTAGAATTACATCGGCAACTCCTAAGTTTTTCATATCAAACTTACTAGCAAGCATACGCTTAGTACATTGAATGTCGGCAATATCTTTGCTCATTATTAACATATCATCAATATATAAGCAAACAATGACTATATGATTTGGAAAATTCTTAATGTAAACACATTTATTACATTCATTAATCTTAAAGCCATTTGACAACATGGTTTGGTCAAAATTCGCATGCCATTGCTTGGGTGCTTGTTTTAGTCCATAAAGGGACTTAACAAGTCGACACACCTTCTTTTCTTTTCCCGAAACCACAAACCCTTCAGGTTGGTTCATGTAAATTTCTTCCTTTAGATCACCATTTAAGAAGACTGTTTTACATCCATTTGATGGATTTGAAGACCATATAAAGCGGCTAACGCTATTAGCATCTGAATGGATGTAATTCTTGTTACCGGTGAGTTTGTGTCAAAATAGTCAAGACCTTCTCGATGTCTAAATCCTTTGACAACAAGTCTTTTATATTTGTCAATAGTACCATTGTCTTTAATTTTCTTATTGAAAATCCATTTAGAACACAATATTTCGTTACCTGGAGGAAGATCAACCAATTACCAGGTATGGTTGCTCAATATGGATTCTATTTCACTATTGACATCTTATTTCCAATATTGTGCTTCTGAGGAAGGCATTTCTTCCTTGAAGGTATGAGGCTCATTTTCTAGCAGGAAAGTCAGAAAATCTGGACCGAATGAAGTAGATGTCCATTGACGTTTACTTCTTCTCGTATTTTCCTCATTAGGCATACCATCTGTTATTTCCTCCCGAGGTCGTTTTGACTTTTGGTAGGTCAATTCACTTTCTTTTTATACGGATAAATAGTTTCAAAGAATTCATCATTATCTGATTCTATTATCGTATTAACGTGAATCTCAGTATTTTCTGATTTATGAACCAGAAAATGATATGTCTTACTATTGGTTACATATCCAATAAATACACAATCAATTGTTTTGGACCTATCTTAACCCTTTTAGGTTTAGGAACTTGTACCTTAGCTAAACACCCCCACACTTTGAAGTATTTCAAGCTGGGCTTCCTTCCTTTCCATTTTTCATAAGGAATGGACTTTGTTTTACTATGAGGTACAAGGTTGATTATTCGGTTAGCTGTAAGTATAGCTTCCCCCCACAAGTTCTGTGGTAAACCAGAACTTATCAATAATGCATTCATCATTTCTTTCAACGTTCGATTCTTTCTCTCCGTAATTCCATTAGATTGTGGAGAGTAAGGGGCAGTTGTTTGGTGAATAATGCCATTTTTCAAACATATTTCTTCAAAAGGAGATTCATATTCGTCACCTCTATCACTTCTTATCATTTTGATCTTTTTGTTTAGTTGTGTTTCAACTTCACTCTTGTATTGCTTGAAAGCATCAATTGCCTCATCTTTACTATTAAGTAAATAGATATAGCAATATCTCATGCTATCGTCAATAAAAGTAATAAAATACTTTTTCCCACCGCGAGATGGTGTTGACTTCATGTCACAAATATCTGTGTGAATTAAGTTTAAATGACTTGAATTTCTTTCAACGCACTTATAAGGATGCTTAGCATACTTTGATTCCACACATATTTGACATTTGGAATTAATGCAATCAAATTTTGGCAATACTTCTAAATTTATCATTTTTCGCAATGTTTTAAAGTTGATGTGACCTAAGCGTGAATGTCATAAAGTGTTTGACTCAAGTAAGTAAGAAGAAGCATTAACTTTATTGATAGGAGCTGCTATTACATTTAGCTTAAAAAGGCACTCATTCAGGTAACCTTTTCCTACATACACATCATTCTTACTTAGTACAACACTATTAGAAACAAAAATACATTTGAATCCATTCTTGACAAGAAGTGAAGTAGACACAAGATTCTTGCGAATTTCTGGAACATGGAGAACTTGGTTTAGAGTCACTATTTTTCCCGACGTCATCTTCAACGCAATCTTGCCGACTCCTTTAATTTTGGCTGTAGACGAATTTTCCATGAAAATTGTCTCGTCGGGTCTTGCGGGGGCATAAGAAGAAAATAACTCCTTGTTAGCAAAAACATGGCGGGTGGCTCCAGAATCTATTCACCATTCTTTAGGATTTCCTACCAAGTTGCATTCAGACAACATGGCATACAAGCCCTCCATTTCTTCAGCATTTTCATCCATGTTAGCTTGACTATTCTTCTTTTTATCATTCTTTAGTGCACGACAATCCACGACCTTATACCCAGATTTTCCATGATTGTGGCAATTACCCTTGAAATGTTTCTTGCTTGGGTAATTCTTTGGTCCAGAAGCTTTCTTTCTCTTCTTATTTTGTGGCGCCTCCTCAACAATATTAGCCCTTATTATTGTCGAGCTTTCACGTGACTTCTGTTCAGCATTTTTGTTGTCTTCTTCTATCCTCAAACGAACAATCAAGTCTTCTAGTGTCATTTCCTTCCGCTTGTGTTTAAGATCGTTCTTAAAGTCCTTCCACAACGGAGGTAACTTCTCAATGAAAGCAATGACTTGAAAGGGCTCATTTATGACTATACCTTCAATAACAAATTCATAATTAATAACAAGATAAATCTTATTAATAAAATTATTGATTCGGGTCATACCTTCAGCAAGGAGGTCATGCATAATGACTTGTAATTCTTGGAGTTGAGTTATGACCGACCTAGTGTCAATCATCTTGAAATCCAAAAACCTTGCAGCCACGAACTTCTTAAGTCCGGCATTCTCAGTCTTGTACTTATTTTCAAGTGCATTCCATAATGCTTTTGAAGTTTCCATGACACTATAGACATTGTACAAGCTATCTTCCAAACAACTCAAAATGTAGTTTTTGCACAAGAAATCAGAATGTTTCCATGCTTCAGTTACAACAAATTGTTCGTCATCCGGAGTGCCTTCAGCCAGTACCGGAGGATCCTTTTTGATGAAACGCTACAAACCCAACGTAGTAAGATATAAGAGAATCTTCATTTGCCAACGTTTGAAGTCAATACCGAAAAACTTTAGGGGTTTTTCTGCTGGTGCCATAGCATACGCAGGAGTTGAACGGCTTGACGAGGTAGCAAAACTCATAACAATAGCACCCGTTCCCGCAACATTTCTATTAGTTTGGTTTTCATTCGTCATGTTTCTGTAAAGTTGGAAACAAAACAGAACTTTGTTAAATCAGTGAAGTTTTGATATCTTCAAACTGAATACAAAACCAAACATACAACAAGTAACAATGGTGAAGTTTTTATATACTTCAAACTCGTATGTTTATTATTCCGCTAAAGTTTTTATATACTTTAAACCAGACAGAACAATTATTGGAGTAGAAAGTACGAAGGCTTTAGTCTCCAAACCAATATACAAAATATAGATAACAGTTTAATATATATTTCAACACAGAAAAATTAGTTTAAAATTCCTTAAGCTTGTAGTCGCTATTGTGTTAAAAACACAAAATCAGAAAGTCTGTTAGAAGAAAAAACCGAAAAATAGTAAAGTATAAATAAAATATTCCGAGTCCACAATTTTCTTGTGCGTCCTTAAGGAATTTTAACCCACTCACATGTTACCAAGGTAATGGATTAAATCCTCCCAGGATGAAATGGAATAAACCTTCCTACAACAGTAGCAATACAAACTGCAGGATACCAACGAACTCAAAGAACGGAGCAAAATCACACTTACGAATTTAGAAGAGATTCTGCGAAATAGAATGCAGGATTTTCAGAAGGAAGGAAATTCTATAATTTTTCAGTGTTTCGAAAATGCAGCTATGCCTCAGAATTTATAGGCAATTATCGAAAGAGGTGTGATGTTTATTCAGGAAGTGTCTGTTCATAAGGGAAAAATTAATGTTCAGTGTTTTTGGATTTCAGATTTCAGTTAATTTCGCTAATTAATTGACTGGCTTTTAATTAATTATTAAATAATTAATTAAATAAATTTTGTCCAAAAGATAATCTTATCGATCGATCATTAGATCAATCCAAATCCAAATCCAAATCCAAATCCAAAGCCGAAGCCGAAGCCGAAGCCGAAGCCGAGCCGAGCGAGAGACGACGATGGTGCGTGGGTTCATTCTCTTCAACTCCTTTTAAGAGCTCTAAGAAGTGATCCTATATATACACATACAAATGTAGTTGTCCCTCACCAATGAGGGACAAAGTGCAAGATAAAAGCTCACTTCATTCAAATTTTCATTTCCCTCCATTCTATTTCCCACCATTTCCAATTCACACTCTTAGACTTTTAAAGCCCAATGCTTAAAGTATTTAAAGCCCAATGCTTAAAGTCCAATAGGGGAGGTTATCTTCGATGATAGAGCATATATATATATATCTCGATGCCCATTCACCTTGGTATTATTTGGATGAGGCCTTCTCGACCTTGAAGTCATCCGCAATTGAACAGTCCCTGGGAATAAAGCTTTTCAAGGGGGGCCGGTTTGGTGGCAGCCACTTTGGGAGCAGCCATATCGAGGACAACCATTTCGGGAGTGGTCGCTTCTGTACCGGCGGCCTGATGGGAAGATGAAGAAGTAACCTGTTGAGGAACTGACTTGAAAGCTTTAGCCATTACTATTTGAGAAAGCTTGAAAATTTAGAGAAAAAGTATGGAGATTTGAAAGAGCAAGTTTAAAGGCTGAAGAAAAGAGTATGAAGACTTAAAGGTAAGATGAAGATTTGGAAGAAAAACCTAAGAGCAATTGCAGAAATTTGAAGGTCTAAGATGGAGATATGAAGGTTTGAAAGAGTTGGTAATAACTAGAAGATTCGAAGGTGGAAGCTGGATCGAAAAGTGAAAAAAAGACAAAGGGTAGAAGCTTTTATCAGGGAATCACGCGATGTTTCACATTTGGAGACGATTAGTCAATGGCCAACATGTGTCCAAAATCAGAGCGACATGACTGATGGGACATTTCGGCTTTTTCGCCATTTCGGTTGTAACGTACGGAGGAAAGAACCAGAGAACATATATCGTTTCCCATCATTTGGCAAACCTATTGTCTGAGAAACAAGGGGAATATCTGTATACAGGTAAAACCGAGGCTAATGAACAACTCGATCTCCCGGTGGGGCAAACGAAGCAAGGACATAACCACAAGGAATCAGAGTCGAGGCTAGGAACCTCTAGTACTTAGTGCCTACCACCAGAGTCGTCAAGACCGCGGCCCCCATATCCGATTCAAGCCCCATGACTCTGGAAAACGCTACAAAGCAGTTGCACCCGACTAGCAAAGGGCCGTGATATCCACGCCCGACTAAGTATCATATCGTGAATCTCTGCCCGTATTGATAACAGATCAGTGATTAACGAAAAAAAAAGGTTTTTACCTTTCGTAGAATTGTACTAGGGCCGAAACTCTCCTACTACATAAAAGAGATAATATTTATTCAAGAAGGACACTATAACACGCATATTAAGGCAATATAAACTTGTTTTCTCTGCTTCTAAGTTATTTCAAAGTTCTTATTGTTGTTCATTGCTTTTCATATATATTTTGGCTCCAAATCGAAGGCACACTAATTGTTAAGCTCTAATCCGAGCTTGGACTCAATACTACAACTGGTTTGGCTATTTATTTTATCTTTAATTTGCTTATCTAACGTTATTAATCACTTGCGTTGGATTAATCTACATATCCTTAAAACTGCATATAAATTCAATTGTTATCCATTTTAAGGGTAAACAATAGCAAATCTATGAAACGGGAGATTAATTGTTTTGAAGTAAAACGAGAGAGCTCTTATAGCTTAGCTGGTTTTGTATCCGTTTAGTTAACGGATATTGAGTTCGACTCTCAAAAAGAGCATTTTATTTTTTTATATTTCATCTTGGTTGTATTTGTTGCGCGAACGAATACAATCGATACAGGTTGTATCATTTGTATCTATATACAGTCGATGTGAATACGATTGCACGAACGAATATACCCCTGTATACAATCGATGTGAATATGACTCCGCAAATGAATACAATTGACATATAGTATTATATTCATTGCGCATTTAAATACAGGTGATAAAACGATTGAAAATTCCTCTATATTTAAAGTCTGACGGTAATGGGTTGAGTCCAACTGACCGATCACATTTTTTAGCTGAAGAATATTAGAATGTAACCAAACTACAAAAATGTTGATTGTCAACCCACTGTTTAAAGGTTTAATATGAACATAAAGAAAGTTGCAATACTTATTCTTCGATGGGAAAAGAAGAAAAAAACAAAAAGTAAAATGTGAACTTTTGACTTTGTAAATAGGCTGCTTCGGCATTGTGACATTCTTGTTTTTTTTTGAATCGGACAGATTAAGCAAAACGGCAAAGCATGAGTATGGTATATTTGGATATGATTCTTTGGATTGTCCTTATCCAATTTACTAGAAGATTCATTATTCCTATATTTCACATTAAGATATAGCTAATTCTCTTTCTATTTATTTCCTAGCACGTTTGGCCGACTTATTGGAGCTTTAGTATCTCTTAAAATATTTTGGTAGTTAACTTATTCTTTTATGCCTTTAACTAGACAAAACATACAATTTGTATCAACAATGCCCTCACGTAAGTCTTCAATCGTGCAGTCAAGTCAATATCATCACCGGTGAGATGGTGACTATAATATTATAAATATTTACTATAATTTGACTTTTTTTTAAGAAATATATATTGATTAGAAACGCACCTAGCTAAACTAGGGGTGTACAAATCGAATCGGAAAACCGCACCAAACCGAAAAGTCAAACCAAATCGATTAAAAAATCCGATTAGGTTTGGTTTGATTTGGTTTGGTATTGAGTAAAAAAAACTCGAACCAAACCGACATATAAATATATAATTTTTATATTACTTTTAAGACTTTAAATAATTTTCTTTACAAAAATTCTAAAAATATTTAAGATTCTCTTATGGAATGTAATATTTAATAGAATATGAAGTACTCCATTTTTACTAACCTTAAATAATGGGTTATATGATCACTTTCTTATCAAGTGTTACTGAAATGCGTCAATTTCTTTGTTCTTCCTTGTTCATATATCAAGATTTAATAAATTCTTATATTTTTTCAAATTTGACGTAGTATTTTGATAATCCAAAATTAAATAGAACTTATCACTAATTACGTATCATGTTGATTTTTATGTTTAATTATTAAATTCGTTTAACCTTATAAGTATACATCAACGAAAATTATTGTCAGAGGACTAAAAAAATAACTATCATGTGTTATTAACAAAATATTACCATAAAAATATTTAAATAGATCATATGTTTGTCAGGTTTTTTAATTTTTACTAAACATATATTTACTTATAAAAAGTTTAACAAAGTAAGATTGAAATAATATTCACATAACAAAAAAACCCAAAAAAACCCGACAAAACCGAACCAATCCAACCCGATATAGTTGGTTTGGTTTGGTTTTAATAAAAACCGAACCAACCCGGTCCATGTAGACCCCTAAGCTAAACCATGTCCTTATTCAACTTCTCCAACCAAGTGTTCGAGGATTGCTTTATATGATTTTCCTTTAATTTCATATCCGGGATTCAAATTTTTTGTGTGAGAACTTCTCTAGAAACTAATCTCGAAGTTAAGTTCATCTATTTATCTATATCTATATTATTATAAAAGCATGAATACAATGTCGGATTACAAAATTAACTTTATAATATCATGCATAATAACTCATAATAAAAGGACATAACCGGAATTCTAGATATTAGTCTTATAATCCTATTAGTTTTAGGACATAATACTATACGTAAAGAATCCTACATGACAAAATTCCAATGCAATATTTATGAATACAATATTGGTGAACCAAAATATCCTTAAAATATCTTTCGCTACATAACTCTATGTTGGATATAATGTCAAAAGTTAAAATTTTAGAATTTAAAATTAACTGAGATCTCAAGTCTAAAATAAATTGTGGCCGAGGAATTATCGTTTGCACAGGAAAACGTTCACTAATATCTCAACTTGAATAGGAGTTCATATCATTATTTTTATTCTTTTTCTATATTTTATAAAACACTATTCCCATAAACTCTTTGAAATACCCAGATGCAGAAAGCATATAATTATTTTTGGTCATAGACATGTAATACTATATGTTAGCATGTCAACCCGATATCTTTAAGAACACGTTACATTCTTATTAGTATAATTACTTTCGCGATTGAGACATTTTTAGCCGTGTAATCCTATTACTTTTAGGATATACTTCTTAAAAATTTCTATTACTTATTTAATTTGAAAATATTGTATTGTCCTATTACTAATTTAATTTGAGAATGTATTATATTGTCCAAATTCGTTTAGAAAAAGAAGAGCCTATATATTATTCTAAAAGCACAAATACAATATTGATAGACCAAAATAGCCCTAAAATATTAAACAGGAGAACTCATAGGAAAGGACTAACAATAATAACCTATTTTTTTGGATTAAATACCTTTTACGCTAATTTTTTTAATATTTAAAATTTTGAAATCAATACAATTTTATCTATTAAATTCTTATTAAAATATGTAGGAAGTTTTAATAAAATCAATCATAAGAATTATCTGTATTAGCAATACATTACCATTCCATAATGCCAAAACGAAGAAAAAATAAAAGTAATATTAAATGGATTGCATAAACTATTGAAATTGAGGAAAAAATATATCACCAAGTAATATATTTTTATATTATATTTGATCTACTTTTCTACTCAATTAATTTTTTTAAATTAATTTTTTTTAATATTGAAAAATATACCAATTTATTAAAAGTAAGAAAATATCTAAGAATATAAATATTGAGAAAGAGATAGAAAAAAGTTGGTAAGAGTCAATACCACTAAATATTCTGCAAGCATAAACATCTAAAGCTGGCATGTTAAGTCAATCTTTTTACTCTTTAAAAATAAAAATTAGGTGGATAAAATTATATTAGGATTAGATGAATTAATATTAAGAATCTGAATCAACATAAAATAAGCTATTTGTTGTTAAGATCAAATAATTAAATCTTTCAATTAATTATTTAGCAAGAGAATCTAATTCAATTATTTTTTAAATTCATCATATGAGTAAAATTATTTTCAAGTTAAAACAAAATCTTAGGTTACATAAATTTATTCCATATAAAGAGCGTTAATGATTAAAATAAATTAGAACACAAAGTAAAAAGGGGTTAGTATAGTATTAAGAATCAAAAGGCCATACAGGTATTTGAGGAAGCACAATCAAAGCTAAATTCTAAATAGGAATAAGCTTCCAAGACCATATTATAAAGAGACGAATCTGGTATAACGGGATTATCCTGTGTAAATTCCTCTGACGAAATTGAAATAATATTGTTATGTTATTCAGTACTTGCAAATGTTAGATCAAGAGTCATGATATTGTTAGCAATAATAACAAGTGGTGTACCACCAATAATTTTATTTTGAGATCGTACAACTCACTTTAGATTTGATATACATCTTCAAACAACTGAAATAACCATCACAATATATCAAAACAGATTTATAAGGAAAGTAAAATTTATAATATAGAATTAAGCGCTTGTGGCTAAGCGCCAAGTGATCGAAATAATTGCTCGGAGTTTTAGAGATATGTTAGATATCAATGAATATTTGGTGGAAGAGTAATGGTTTAGGAAGTGATTTCCGTTAAGTACTACCAGTAGTTCCAAAATTGACGAAAGCAGAGACTGTAAAAACTAGCTTGCCAAAATTATGCTTGTGGCCTTAAATGAAAATGATTCAATTGACAAAAAATATAAAAGTAAGAATAGATCCAACATTTGACCTCTTGCTTCGTCTTCGAAACGAATTAGACCATCTAATAAAAGATGATTTGTTTCTGTCAGAACACTTGGTTATCAATCCCAATTGTAATAGTAGTTAATTTCATCATGGAGATATTTTCATCATTAGATTAAAATGCAGTTTGTAAAAATTACATGATAGAAATTAAAGAGCTATCTTACCTAACAAAAATAAATATGTTGATCAACTAAATAAAAGGTTGATTACTAAGTTTTATGGTAAAAATAACATATTTTTTAATTTCTGACTCAGCAGAATATGATATAAATAATTACTACCTCGGAGAATACCTTCTACCATACAAGTTTGTTGTTAAGTTCATTTCTTACGTATGTTAGTACCATCGTATATATAATAGACTAAGTTAAAAATTATTTTTTCCGTTGCAAATAGTTTGATTTTGAAGAAAAATATACATGGCATACTACTAAAAATCTTAGATATGCTGAATAGCTTATGTAATAGCACACATATGATTTATATAAATTTTGACAATAACGTCATGCATGCAGAAAGTATGATATTGTTCATTGTGCTTCTAAGTATGTGTTTATCCCTGAATTTAACTTTCGTCTTTCGAAACTAAAGAATATCATTTTAAATTTGTGTGAAAATAATTTTCAGTATGTTTATGTGTTGCAATTATAAAATGAAGCACAAGGACAAACATCCTAAATATTAAATTATATTTACCGCTATATATGTTTTTGCACGAACAACTATATGTTGCACTTTCAAGAAGGATATCAATATAGACAACAAAAGTTCTGGTTATGGCAGCTCAACCAAAGCATTAAAAGAAAAAATATACACAAAGAAAATATCGTCTACAATGAAATGTTCGGTAAGATATCATAACATTAAATGTTATTAAACTATAATATATAATTATCTAACTAACATGACCAAATCGATCATTTGTATAAGTTCTAATGATGTCCTTTTATTTTGAATTTATGTATTATGCTAATGTATAATATTTTTTGGCATTTAGATGATTGTTGTATTATTATATACAAAATTACTAGGCCCTTAAATTTGGTTTTTTTTGTCACTTTGAACGGTTAAACATAGAGTTGTTCCTATTAGGCCCTTCAACTAAATCACATTTGTGCCAATGAGACACTTTGTAGTGACATAATTGAGTGCGTAGGAAAAGACGCGTGAACATGAGAAAAATATTGTGATTATTATTTTATAATTATTATATTCTAATATATTATTCCACTTAAAGCTAATTTTTACCCTACATTCTATTTATCTTCTTCTTCCGGTGAACCCATCATTTTTTCTCTTAATTTTTTTTTAAAAGAAAGTATAGTGTACATGAATTTGACTATTCTCATTCGGCATGCTTGTTCTCTTTACACGCTACTGGAATAAAACTTTACAAACTAAAACACACGAGTGGCTGATAGAAGTTGCATTTTGACATTAACAACTTTTAACAAAAATAGTACTTCTACAAAAGAGCAAAGCTGTCAAATACACAAATGCAGCTATTTCATAAGCAAATAAGAAAGCCTTAAAAGTTATCAAATACACAAGTGAAGCTAATTACATGTCCAACATTAATTTTTATAAAAAATTTCTCAGATGATGTACAAAGTGTCTAATTGACACATATATGATTTAGTTGAAGGGCCTGATAGGAACAACTCCATGTTTAAGAGTCCAAGTGACAAAAAAAGTCAAGTTTAAGGGTCCAGTTTTGTATTTGACCTAAATAAATATTTAAACTTCACGTTCTATTATATATTAACGTGCAACGCACGTTTATAGATACTAGTATTATTATAAAAGTGGAAAGTCCTTAATTAAAAAGTTGAATTACTAAAATACCCTTTTTAATAATCTAATTACCTTACTTAAAATTTAAAATAAAACTTCTCATTTGAAAAGGTGTCTTAGATGCCTTTTAGGAAATGACTGTTGGATTTTTTTCAAAATATAAACAACAGGGAAATAATTTGAAGAAAAAAGAAACTGAAAAGTTGAGAAGAACAAAGATAACTAAAAAAAGGGTCCAAGAATGCGATTAAAAGAGGTGAAGGCTGAATTTATTTGCTATAGAGGCCCGACTAATTTTCCAATCAAAGAAACGAAGAAGCGCTGAAAATTATATTGTTTCCGTACAACATGATAAAAATATAAAGATTCGGAATCAAGGATGAATAATTTTTTGAGGAAAATAAAGTCATCAATTATATGTATGTCAGTATGTGGTAATATTTCATGATTTTTGTGTTCTTCTTTTTAGTCCTTAGTCTTTTGACTTATTTTTTGAGATTGGAAATAAGAAAGCAAATCAATGGAGGAGTTCATCATTCATCAAATAGTTTTTCTTCGATCGGTGAGTTACTTTCTTCTAGTTGTGTACATAGGCCGGGTTGGTTCGGATTTTTCAATTACCAAACCAAATCAATAGTGTCAGATTTTTAAATTTATAAACCAAACCAAACCAACGAAATCGGATTTTTCAATCTCGGGTTTTCTCGATTTTTTCGGGTTTTCTCGGGGTTTTCGGGTTTTCTCGGGTTTTTGTTTTTTTTTTCCGATAAGTCTTCATAGCACAAATATATAAATTGTGCTCCACGCACTTCTTTAATCCTACAAGGATACAACTATATAATGTATTTTTTCAAAAAAATAATACAATAATATGAGATGCGTCATAACATTGTACTAAAATATTCAATAACAAAAATACTAAAATTCATAAAGAAAATATTACTAAGTAATAAGCCATAATAAATATTAACATAATCTAAAAGTACTATATAAGTGATGTTTAAATAAGTATAACTATAAGTATATTAGGTACACAACTAAGTACTACAGAAAAAGATAAACTAAGTTATGCATTTTCAATATAAACAATGCAAAACTAAAAAATAGATATCCACACTATTGTCAT
>MU736448.1:2518-22945 GCA_026770625.1 Nicotiana glauca
ATATTTAAAATGTTAATGAGCTGAGCATTTGTGTTTTACTAAAGCCCAAGAGGCTTATGACTATTTTTCTGGACTGATTGAGGCCGAGGGCCATCTTTGAGGATATGTTGAGTGATTTGAGGAGACTTTCAGGCCTCGTGTGTGATGTGTGAAGGCTCTCAGGCCTATTGATATTGCGCCTGGGCTGTAGGATCCCCTCCGGAGTCTGTACACCCCCAGTGAGCGCAGGGTACCCAGGTGAGTTGGGAGTGGGCCCGAGAGGCTGTTGCTTGTGTGTGGTGAGTTGGGAGTGGGCCCGAGAGGCCGTTGCTTGTGTGTGGTGAGTTGGGAGTGAGCCCAAGGGACTGATGATGTGTGCTGGTGAGTTGGGAGGGAGCCCGAGGGGCTGATACTATACTGAGATTTACATATTGAGCCTGAGGGGCACGCTTTTGATTTATCCTTACTGTGGAAATTATTTGTCCTTACTGTTTTCAAAGAAGAATTATTTGATACTCACTATTTTACTGTATAACTGATTCTACTGCTTGGGATAGCGCTATATTGTGCCGTTATGAGATTTCATATTTTCAGTCGTTATTTATTTTTATTACTCACTGAGTTGGAGTACTCACTCTACTCCCTGCACCTTGTGTGCAGATACAGGGATCCAGGAGGGCAGTTGATATATATTTTGCTGCTGTTTTCACCTTACTACGGAGTTATCGAGGTAGCTGCCGGCATCCGCAGGACCCGATCTCTCCTTCCTGTTATCTCTTGTACTTCTGCTTTAGACTTGGTTGTATAGGATATTATTCAGATGTTTAGAGGCTCAGACTTGTGACACCAGATCTTGTTGGGCTGTTATTTCAGTTGTTTTGATTTCCGCACTCTTATCATTATTATGAAATCAGGATATTTTACTTAAATCAAAAATTTTGAGTTAATAATTGGATTAGTTAACGGGTAATGGTCGGGCTTACCTAGCAATGTGTTGGGCGCCATCACGACCGGGGTTTGGGTCGTGACAATTTATTACATTATAGGCTATTTTGTATTATTATATAGATATAAAAGCTTTATTAATGCATTAGTATCCTTGTCCATTATTCCATTTTATATATCGATATACATTTTCATTTCTCCTAATTTTTAATTTTTTTGTTTCTAATTTTTAAAATTTATGTGCCCTATTTTGTATATTTTTATACTATGATGTTTTGATTAGCTTTCCTAATTTACTTTTTTATATAATGTTTTAATTTGTTTATTTTGTATTAAGTCTAATAACGCTATTTTTTTCTATTTTATTTTAATTATTGCAAATTTTCTACATGAGAAATTTATTTATATTTTTAATATTTTACTATGTTGCTCAGAAGACTTTTATTACTATTACATATTTTTATTATTGACTTTACTTAATGAGATTCGAGATATGTAACATTATTTATTGTATATCGTTGCTCTTCACAAATCAAAAATAATTCCTCATCTCAAACTAAAATAAGTATTATTCTTTCAACCTTTTAAACCATGTTAGTTCGTTGTTGCATTATGCAATACTTAGTCTAACTCTTAAATTTAATTTATTTTCACACTCTTATTTTATAGCTAGAAATTTATTAATTCAATAAAATTCAATCGGTTGAGAAGACAAAAAAAATGGTAAAACGAAGAATAAAATTAAATTTAGCTATGACAGAACACAAAATAATTTTTGTTTAAAAGTAATTTGATCTTTATTTTCTAAATATTCAATAATTTTGTAACTGTTAAATTACTACTATTTAAATAAAAAAAGTAGTAAAAATCTGAATAATTGTATTCCTGGCATACCATACAAATAACATCTTCTACTATTTGCAAAAGCAAAAAAAAAAGTGCATAAAAAGGTTTGAAAATAAGCAAATGAGAATTAAGTCATAGTAAAGACGAAGTACAATTCAATTCGACATCATTTCTAGACATATATACCATTTCAAATCATGTTCTTTCAATGCATACACTAATGAGAAAATAACTCTGGAGATAATCGATACCATCTTATATTACAAAGAAGTTGTTCTCGATCCTTGGTGCTCTATTTTAAAGAACAATGCATCAAATGGATCTAATCAATTGAGACAATTACCATACAAAGAACGGGTTCTCTAAAATTTAACAGTTGTAGCTATTACTTTTTTTTGTAGATATTCTAAAGAGTATTTTCTATGTTCTTTAACCAAACAGTAAGCCTGTTGAAATCAAAATAGTCAAACTAAATGATAGATGATATTATAAAATATTTGACTGAAAATTTAAATACAATAATTATCTGTAATTACATACAGCGTATATACATTATCCAATTATGAACAACTGTCACGACCCAAACCCCCGCTCCGGTCGTGATGGCGTCTCTCGTGAAGACAAGGCCAGCCCAACCATTCCAGAACACCACTTTAAAGCAATTATTCAGTTATATAACAGTTCAAATATGAATTAATGATATTAATCAATGTAAATACAACCCAATACAGCCCGACCGGGGTGTCACAAGTCACGAGCATCTAGAGAAGTCTAAATACAACTACAGGGCCAACAATATACAGAATAAAATTTAGAACTAAAGGAAGTAATCCGGTACTGCGAACGTTGGCAGTCACTCTACCCAGCTACATTAGCAATACCTTTAACCAGCTCAAAACCCGCTATCGGGTGAACAATACCTGCATCTGCACGCGAGGTGCAGGCAGTAAAGTGAGTATTCCAACTCAGTGAGTAATAAAAGTAAATAATAACTGAGCAGCCAGAAATCACATAAAGCAACCAATATGCTATACAGAATCCGGGTACAATTTCTGAGAAAATAGTGAAATCAGTGAAATCCTTTGAAATGTTTTGGCTCAGCTCAAATCTCTTTTGAAAATGGTCTTTTCAATAATTACAAAAACGGTTTCAAAATAGTTAGTGCTGATTAGCACAGAAAATCCGCTCCTCGGGCACAAATACCACGGTATAACAGGAAAAAGGCAAGAAGTATGCAAGATGAGCACATAAAAGCTCGCCCCTCAGGCAATATCTCAAACTGAACCAACCCATCGGGCTCACTCTCAACAACACTCTCGGCCCCTCGGGCTCTCTCTCTCAAATCACTCTCAGAAACAGTATCACATAATAACAGTTACGGTGTGCAACCCGATCCATATATCGCTGCGGCGTGCAGTCCAATCCATAGCTCGCTGCGACGTGCAGCCCGATCTATATGGGTACCCGCGCTCACTGTGGGGGTGCAGACTCCGGAGGGGCTCCTACAGCCCAAGCGTTATACCACTACGACGTGCAGTCCGATCCAATATATACATACTACTGCGACGTGCAGTCCGATCCATATATATACTACTACGGCGTGCATTTCGATCCATATAATATACTACTGCGTCGTGCAGTCCGATCTATATAATATACTATTGCGGCTTGCAGTCCGATCCATATAATATACTATTGTGGCGTGCAGTCTGATCCATATAACATACTACTGCGGCGCGCAGTCCGATCCATATATAACCCTCACATCCAGGCCCTAGGCCTCACATCCCTCAGTGTATCCTCACATTTGGCCCTCGGCCCTACTCAGTCAGAATATCATCACAAGCCCCTCGGACACTAGTAAAACAGTAGTCCTCATCCCAAAATATCATTTAAATTATCATTTAAGACTCAATCTGAGTAAAAGTGGTTGAGTTGTAAAGTAGTGGAGAAACAGTATGACTGAGTTCAAGTAATAAGTCAAAACAGTGAGGAAAAATAATAAAAATAATCCCCGAAGGGTTCAAACAATTAGCACGAAGCCCAAATACGACAATCAGCCCAAAAAATAGTGATAACAAATAAATTCCAGTAAAATACGTGATAATTTAATCAATCGGGACGGTTCAAGTCACAATCCCTAGTGGTGCTCTACCCCACGCCCACTATCCGGCGTGCAAGTCACCTCAATATAGCACTACGATGTGCAATTCGGGGTTTCAAACCCTCAGGATATCATTTACAATCATTACTCACCTCGAACCAGTGAAATCTCTAGCTCTCGACGCCTTAGCCCCTCAAATCGGCCTCCGCGCGCGTCAAATCTAACCAAAATCAGAGCGAATACATCACAATATGCTAAGGGAACAATACCCAATCGAAAAATATCAAAAATCTCGAAATTAGCAAAACCTGAACCCCGGGCCCACTTCTCGAAAAATCAGGAAATTAACATCACCGGATTCCTTATCTCGCCACGAGTTCATACATACCAAGAACTCTCAAATCCGAGCTCAAATGGCCTATCAAATGCCCAAATCAAATTTCAAATTCTCAAGCCCTAGTTCTTCAATTTTAGGCTTAATTTCCATGAATTTCTAGATGGATTTCACAATAAAAACGAGTTTTAAGTTCAAAAATCTTACCTCCAATCGATTCTCCTTGAATCCCTCTTTAATCTCCACTAAGAAGCTCTCAAAATGATCAACCATGGGGGAATAATGGCTAAAAATCGTGGATGAAATGTTTATAAACTTTCTGCCCAGGTCTGACCCTTCCTTCTTCGCGTTCGCGTCCCAAGGCTCGCGTTCGCGAAAACCAATTTCCAGGCCCTTCGCGTTCGCGTAGCATGCCTCGCATTCGTGTAGGCCAAATGCCCCCAGGCCCAACTTTCCTTCTATGCGTTCGCGATTACTCTCCCGCGTTCGCGTAGCACCTTGACCCACTCCTTCGCGTTCGTGACTCCCCCTTCGCGTTCGCGAAGGCCAAAATCACAGCTTCCCATTTTTCCTCTTCGCGTTCGCGAGACTCCCCTCGCGTTCGCGAAGAAGGAAACCAGATACCAGCAACCAGCAGTTCAAAAATTTCCAAAAATTACCCGTTGGGCATCCGAAACACACCCGAGGCCCCCGGGACCTCAACCAAAAATACCAACATCTACTTAAATATCATACAAACTTTCTCCAATCATCAAGACACCTCAAACAACACCAAAACCATCAATTCACATCGAATTCAAGCCTAAGTTCTTCAAAAACCTCTGAAACACGCATTCGATCAAAAACCCAACCAAACGTCGTCCGATTAACCTGAAATTTTGCACACACATCACAAATCACATAACGAAGCTACAGCAACTCTCGTAATTCCATTCTGACCTTCGGATCAAAATCTTACCCGTTAACCGGAATTCGCCAAAATACTAACTTCACCAATTCAAGCCTAGTTCTACACCAGACCTCCAAAATTAATTCCGATCGCACTCCTAAGTCACAAATCATCCCCCGAAGCTAACCGAATCACCGGAAATCACATCTGAGCCCTATAACTCATAAGTCAACAACCTGTTGACGTTTCCAACTTAAGCCTTCCTTAAAGAGACTAAGTATCTCATTTCTTATCAAAACCAATCCAAATCAATTCTAACACGCCACATACCGATAACGAAACATGAAGAAGCATAAAATGGGGGAAACGGAGCAGTAACACATGAGACGATGGGTCGGGTCGTCATATCCTCCCCAACTTAAACAAACGCTCGTCCTTGAGCGTACCCAGAGTTGTACTAGAAGTAACCCAATAGCTGAATGACCTTACCAAGCATATACCCGGGATGATCCCTCGTCACCCTATCTCGCATAGGTCCGATAACACAATATAGCTAGAATTTCACGGTCCATCTAAACCATAAACCGTAGGACCGCATTTCACTTTCCGAAATCATACACAAGATCAAAACCTCACATCTATACTCAGAATAAGCCCGAACCAGCTGTAATAACCCATACATGCAACCTCAGGTGAAATCATATGATATACCACATAATCCAAACACTCGAACGGTAGCCTCTATTCACAGCAGTTGCCCACAATAACCAAATACCGATAGAAAACCTCTTATTAGCTCAAGCTTGATTCCAACACTTCCATATACTGCCAACGATAAATGAAACACGCAATAAATTGTAACCATTTCTCAGATCAACCATTCATGAAGCCACTTCCCTTTTGACTAATACCACAACAGATTTCTGGACCGAACCTCGATAGTATCCTTCTAACAAGATGAAATTAAATCTGTTCGTATTCATTAATGACTCCTACGATCACCTCGAATCCAACACACTACTCTGGTGATATGACACCTCAACACAGGCCTAAGCCACAACTTGCACAATACACACACCAATAACAAACGGTCTGAACATACTCAAATCATGGCAAATTACTCAAACGAAAGAGTTGTACCTCAAGCTCATCAGTACCATCATAATACAAGGCTGAGACCCCGTCTCACATCATAGAAATAGAACACCTGAACCTACCCCGAAAGGTCATATCTCCACGTGGTCTCGCCACAATGCGCGATCCTATCCAAACACTAATACACATGAAACACCTCAAGTCGCTATACTCAAAATCGACAGCCATGCACAATTTGATGTCTAAAACCCAAGCAATTCATTATTCCCACGGTGAAACAGATAACATGCGACGCGTAACCCGATAGGTCATAACCAATACTCCATTTAGCGAGCAACACCTAATTACTCTTCCCGCTCGACTTTCACTATGAATCCCCAATAGAACTGCACCACATGTGCCCATAATCAACAAATCATAACATATCACAACATAGAATAGCAACTCAAGCTGAATACGTAGCCACATCAGCCTGCCAACGAACTCATAACCAAGGAGCCTGAAGTTGCTCCTTCCACTATTACAACTCCTGCCTGAGCCGTACGATACGGTGCCCGGCACCAAATCAATATCGAAATCCACAACCTCGCCCGACGACATGCCCGGCCATAAAAAACGCATCCGAAAAGTCCCTCAACACCGGAACTAAACCAATGGTAGAAACCTATGCACTGACATCCGCCACGAATGCCCAATTAAGAAAAGTAATCCTTCCCAGCCGTCCGCTGGTCTTTGGAATACAAACCACTCTTCTAGAACATAATCCAATGCACCTCGCCACGCAACCTGTGGCATTTTCCGACATAGCCCATAGCACAATAGTCTAGAATAACCCAACACTGAGACAACCAGTCTACACCCCAATATCATATCCAAAATCTAATATACCAAGCAAAGAAAGATCCACTCGGGTCTCCAAATCCCAATAGCCGCTAACGGTACCAATAAACATGATCCGCAACCACTACACAGTCTGTACATGAGAAATCCCAGTCTCCAACTCCATATAGCACACAAATCACTGTGAGCACGTGATTTTTGACCTATACGAGAATTACTCCCAAAAAATTCAAAATAAAATAATTTTGTTTGCTTGCAATTATCGTGAATTTTGTGTTATTTTTCTTGTATTGTTTACATTTGTCTGTGCATGTTTATTTGTTGAATTAATAAAAAATACAAAAATATGTCGCATTTGCATTTAGGATTCAATTCTACAATTAGGAGTAATTAAGTTTGTTTTACAAAAATAAAAAATCACAAAATACGTACTTTGCATTTTTAGCATTTAATGTCAAATTGCGTGATTTTATTTGGTATTTAATTATGTGTGATAAATATTCTTAAGAGTTAATTAGTATTTTTAAGATAATTTTGCTTTTATAATTTAATCTAGGATTTTTGTTTAAAATTAGGAAAATTACTTTAGGAAGAAATAAAAGAAAAGAGAAGAAAATGAAAAAATCGGATTGGGCCAGTTAAAAAATGAAAAAAAAAACAGTCCCAATCTCTCCCCATACTCGACCCAAGTCAGCCAGTCCCAAAGACTGCCGAACGACGCCGTTTAAGGCCAATAGATCACAAACGTTAGATTTGAGCATATCCAACGGTCTAGTCCAACCCTCATTAATACAGAAACGACGCCGTTTCAGGAGCGTTAATCCAGGTCATTCACTTCGATTGATCGAACGGTCAAGATCATCCCTCCCTCACCCGTTACGTAACCCGACCCGTTCCACCCAAAGACCAACCCGGTCTCATTAACCAGACGACGTTGTTTTCTATTTGTGAAAGGATCCAGGCCTTTGATCCTAAATGATCCAACGGCCAAGATCAATTCTCTAGCCTAGTATATATCCTTAAACCATACCCCGCCCCCTCAGACCACCCCTTCTCCCCTCGTCTCTCTCTCAAACCTCGTCGCTTTCAGAGACGAGGAAACCCTAATCATCCTAGTACCCCTTTGCCTGAAATCCAGCGGCCAGTGCTCCGATGACCCTCAAATTCACACCCCTGAACCTTCTAACCACCCTCAGCACAAATCTACACTCCATTAATCTCGAATTATCCCGGGTCGCCTCGAATCTTCAATCGAAGAATCGAGCAAAACCCTAGCTGCCTCCGTTTGACCCCAAACTCACACCAGTTGACCACCAGACCACCCTCGTCCTTAATCCCATACCAGCTTTTTTCGAATCTTGTCAAAGCCTGACGAATCTTAAATCGAACAAACAAACCCTAGAACAACCCAAAAAACTGGAATCGGGCCGAGGTGGGGAAATTTTAGGTTTTAATCGACCTTAGTTGAATGTTCTCAGTCGAGAACACTCAATTAAGGTCTGCTTGGACCTCAAAAGTTCAAGTCGAAGTTTCAAATAGGAACTGTGCGGAGTTTAGCCTGTAATTTTGAGGTATTTTCCTTCTTTTTATTTTCTATTTTTGTTGTTGTTTAAGCTTTATTGTATTTCATCATCTTTTCAATTTATTTCTCTCGTCTCTTTCGGACCTTTTTCTGGTCCATTTTTTCTCATGTGGTTGTTATAATCTGTTTGAACTAATTGAATATGTGTGTCTATTAGTTTGATTTTAAAGACAGTAAATTCTTGTGCAAAACTGTGACTATTCCTATTAGTTTTTGCTGGTATTATTGTTTCAAAGTGTCTCAGTTTGTGTGATGTTTGTTTCCCTTCTCTTTGTTGTTCACCATTTTTTTGCATATGAATTCAGAGTATTTACAGTGTTCACTTGTTTTTGTTTAGAACAAGTTAGAATTGTGTTAGTTTATTCCCACGAATCCGTGTCAATCATGGTTTAAAAAACATGACCTTAATAGTCCAGTCTGTTTGTTGTCCTGAATCACTGAATCCTACATATTTGTTGTAATGCTGTGTGATCCAATTTTAAATTGTGGTTGAGTGTGATGTTTATTATTAGTGTGATTTTGATTCAGCTTTAGCTTGAGTGTTCTGTTGAGTTCTGTTTAGTATTTCTGTGATTCTAGTTCAGATACAACTAAAACGATTAATTAGGAATCAGTTTAGTTAGTTGGTAGGCTGAAATTGGTTGTAGCTGAAAGGTTTAGTACAAATTGAAATGGTTTGAGATAGGATAGTAGTTCAGGACATTTAGAAGGGTATTTTGGGATTTAAAAAGATTAGAAATGGTTAGTTTAAGTGTTCTGTCAGTAGACTACTAGTATAACATTAAAATAAGGCATTTGTTTAGTAATAGTGGAGAACAAGACAATTGGTATGGGTTAAGTGTTAAGGAAAGTAATTAAAAACAAGTCACCCATGATTAATTGAATTAAAAATGAATTAGACATATAGTAATGGAGTGTTCAGGGAATATCATGGGGGGATTGGCTTAATTAAATAGGCTGAGTGCTCCTAAGAGCTGGAAGGTGGCTGTAGTTTTGCATATAAATAAGAGGCAGTCTGGACAGAGTTGGAAAAAACTTCTTCAGATTGTTAGAGCTAAGTCCATATGGTTTGAATACATTGATACACATAGAGTTTTTGAGAGAGAGAATTCTGGGGCTTTTGAGAGAACATTCTTTAGAGGTCACACTAAAAAGAACAGATAAAGAAGCAATCAGTTTTCTTAGAGGTTCTCCTTTCAGTCTAAGACAACATTTTGCAAGCTAGGCATTCAGTTTTTTTAAGCGTGTTACTGTTTCATTGGGATTCAGAGTTGTTGCTTGTCTGCTTTTGAATAAACTTGGTCTATTTAAGCTATTTGGTTTCATTCTTGGGTCATTTGGTGTTGCTGGATAGATCAACTAGTTTTTTTGGCTTTGAACCATTCTTGGACTGATTTAAACACTGAGTTTGTTGTTGTGGTATTCCTGAGTTTCATTTTGTCAAGTTGGTGCTGTGTTGGTCTTCTTAAATCTGTCCCATTGCTACTGTGTTACTGTTGTTGTGTTGTTGTATTACTGCTGCTGCTGATCATTCCTTCTTCTTCTGTTTTATCACCCATGTATATGTTCTAAAGCTCAAATCTATGGAAATGAAGTGTTGCTTGAAGTGAATCTCCAAACTTCCCCTATTTTTGTTTAATTCTAATGTATAAAACAGTAGTTTATTCGATACCTCATGTTAGGTATTAGACTGATTCTGGACTGTTACATAGCAGACTATTAAATGCATTAGATACATTCATCATGCTTTAGCAATTCAGTTTGATTCAGCTGGTACTACTAGTATAATGTAGAATTTCAGTGGACTTTAATGGGTATATAAATGGACTGTATGACTGTGGCTATTCAGATTCATGAGAGTTGAACATTTAATTGTTTGCAGTAGTATGTTTTAATAGGTTAGTTCAATAGTTCAATTATTAGATCTTGAGTCACTAGTGGTCGATGTTAATTTGAATAGCTTATTAAATAATGCTAGTAATTATTGTTAATTCTCAAATGTTAGTGTTAGTTTTAAGGTCCGTTCTTAAGCGTTAATTTGTTTTCAACAGTCGTAAAAAACGAGTTCGAAATGATTTTGTATTTCATGTTAGTTTGAATTAGTTTGAGAATAATTAGCTTGCTTTAGTAATACCATTGTCAAATCCATGTTCCTATTTTGATTTTCAACTTTAGTGGAATAATCACTAATATATGAAAGATTAAGATGATATGAGCTTAAAAATGAAAATTCAAATGGACAGTGTCGAGTTGATTTGGGATTCGATTGATTTCCTTTTGCTACGAGTGCAGAGCCTACTCCTGAAAGTTTAGAATAATTTTTGGGCAAAGTGTTGAGCAAATCGGTGGTTTGACAGCCCCCCAGGGATTCGATCTTATGATCCCCTTGGCTTGACCCGTTTGTCCGAGCTGGGCTAGCTCTAGGCCCGACGTTTGTGGATTTTTGAGAGTTGGGATCAGTGTGCGTATTAAGTGACTTGGGCTTCTTGGGCCCAAGACTGAAATGGCCATGGGCTAGTTGGTTTTTTTTATTGGCCAACTATGGGTTTTAAGTTAGGTAGCGGGCCCAAATTAAAAGGTGCTTCCTTTTGTTTGGATCCGGACTTGAACTTGAAACTCGAATTTCGTAATTAATTAGGACTTTTCCTTTTAGAGACAAATCAAAAATAGAAAATCATAGTCGCTTTAGGATTGGCCTTTAAATAAAAAGAGATGAGACGAGCCTCGCCAAATAAAAATGCAAATTACGGGGCCCTCACTCAATGTTTATATTAAAATACTTAGAATTCGGGGCGTGTCGTTTAGCGAATTTCACGGCCCTCCGCAAAGATAATAACTCGTAAGTCACTTTAGGCGCGCTTTTAATAACTTTACATTCTTAAATACGGGTGTACATTTTATGCAACCCAAATCCGAATCCCAAAACGTTGGATAAGAATGTGTCGAGGATCCGGGTGCATTTCATGTGACGTGATCCAAAAACACGTTCTTAAACGATGTTCACTTTCTTAAAAATTGACTAAAAGCGGTAAATAATTTTAAAATTGCACTATAGGTTGTAACATGTATTAAAATCAGATTTTTAGCCGAATACAGTAGTTGAGCGACCGTGCTAGAACCACGGAACTCGGGAATGCCTAACACCTTCTCCCGGGTTAACAGAACTCCTTACCCGGATTTTTGGTTCGCGACTATTAAATAGAGTCAAATCTTTTCCTCGATTCGGGATTCAAACCGGTGACTTGGGACACCATAAATCTCCCAAGTGGCNTTATTATACCCTTCACGGGGTGTAATGGCGAAAAAGGAGGTGTGACAGCTCTGGCGACTCTGTTGGGGAATTAAAAACCTAGAACTTTTGTCCATGCTTCAGAATTCGAGCTTAGAATAATTATTGTATTTGGCTTTATTTATTATCTGATTTTATCATATGATTGGGCTCAAATGTGCAAAATAATGCTTTTTACCGCTTTAATATTATTTGAACTGTATGTATAAACTGTGTCAAAACCCTTCTCTTCTTATCTTTGGGGATGTGCTCGCTGGTCGAGACTCCCTGTTTTGTTAGTGTCACACCTTGAAATAACAAAGAGGCTTGGAAAGTTTCTAATTCGGCTGGCCTTTTGGTTCCCGGAAAGGAGCTCCTTCCTCGACTCGAGTTGTCCGCTCGGGTACACGGTCTAGAACATATACCCAGGTTTTGAACCTAGAATAACTTGACTTCATGCCGGATCCCTAGTAGGAACGCTTATTTGCATCATGTTGCATTTGACTTAGGGGACTCAACATAGGGGTTGGGTCCATCTAGGACAGGTAACCTAAAATGAAAAAGACCATCCTGCTGCATCCTTTTGTTTTACACATTTTATTTGCTTCTGACTTGCATGCTGACCGGCTTGGAACATTGGGAAAATTTGAAAAGAAGAGGAAAAATAATAATAGCAGTGTAGAGAGATAATTACCTATTTTTGGAAAAACCAATGTCCAAATAGCGGCGAAACTCTACCGAAATTTTAAGAAAAAAAAAAGAAAAAAGAAAAAAGAGGAATTACTTTTTTTTAGTATGATTTATTTGAAAAACAAAAGAAAAGAATCTTGTTTTCAAAATTAGTTATTTTCTTTGCCCGAACTACGCCGGTTTGATTCTCACAGGGTGTGAGATACGTAGGCAACCCTCGTCGGGTCCAACTTCCCTTTTTGCAAAAATAGCCAAAAAATATCAAATTATTAATTATCGTCTTAAATAAGTCAGGTAATGTCGTTCTTTTCAAGAATAGCAGAATGTTCTCTAAAGGGGCGTCGGAAGTCTGACTTTGCATAAACGGCCACTTTTGGTCATTTCGGGATTTTTGACCAGTTGACTTACACAGCCTTAAAATCTTCGCCACCGAAGTGCTGAAAGGCCGTATTTGGAAAATTGGATCTTTCTTTTCAATTTGGAAAAAATGAAAAAAAATAGTCAAATAGTTTTGAGTCAAATAAATTTTACTTTTTTTTAATCACATTAATAAATGTACAGGATGAGCATAATTCAAAATGAACCCTTTTCAATCATGACTAAAATCCCTGTCCAGTTGCGGCTATGGTGGAATGATTTGGGCGAAAAAGGGCAAGACGAAGTCAAGAAATGTTTGAAAGGTCTTACGGGTTTGTTGGAAATCAAGCCTCGAGGGGATATCATAAGAGCGTTAGTCACTTGCTGGGACCCGACGCACAATGTCTTCCATTTCTCAGATTTTGAACTCACCCCGACTTTGGAAGAAATAGTCGGGTACATCGGAAATGCTGAAATTTCATTAGGACACAAATATCTGGTTGCTCCAAGAGTTGTCGTCGTGCACCGATTTTTAGATTCATTAAAGATAATCAGGACGGTCCATAATCCAGATTTGGCAATAGGCTATTGTACTCCGAACTTCATATACCAAAGATACGGCCACGTGGCAAGGTTCAACAAGCCGGATAACAAGTTATGCAGCAAAAGCAACCATCAAAAATGGGATGACCACAGACGCGTTGCTTTCATGATAACCTTTTTAGGGCTTTTGGTGTTCCCGAGAAAAGACGGGAATATCGATATAAAAATAGCTGGGGTCGTCAGTACTTTGCTCACTCAAGATGAAAGCACTCTTGCGCCCATGATAGTATTTGATATCTTCCGAGCTCTCACCGCCTGCAAAGGCGGAGGAGACTTTTTCGAGGGGTGTAACTTGTTGTTGCAGATGTGGATGACCGAACACCCGTGTCATCGTGCCCAATTCCTGAGTTATGGTTCATCTGAGAAAACCTGCATAGAGGAGTGCTACACAAGAATTAGTGGGGTCAGTTTACCTGAAGGAGTCTCAGCATGGACTTCATACTTTCAGATCCTCAATGCCAGTCAGATACAGTGGACGCTTGGATGGTTACCGATTGACGAAGTCATATATATGCCAGCAGCAAGGCCCCATTTTCTCTTGATGGGGCTTAAGAGCATTCAGCCTTATGCGCCATACTGGGTTTTGAGACAACTGGGGAGGTGCCAGATAGTGCCAAAAGATGAGGATCTAAGTACCCAAGTAGTTGAAATCAGTCCTGACGGCCAGTTTCCTGAAGAAAGAGTCCGCCAGATCTGGAGCAAATGTCAATACTTGGCGGCGAATACTTGTGTACTGGATCGGGCTAAAGGGGAAGTTGTGCCCGGATATCACGCTTGGTATAAAGGGGAAATGTCCTTTGGGAGGTCGGCTAAAAGACCTCACCTCCAGGATTTTGCTGAGTCATCACGAGAACAGTAGGACTGGTTGGCCAAAGAGCACGAATATCGGGCCGAAATAGGGAAGCTGAAATAACAGATTAGGGATCTGAAATTCGAGAAAAAAATGCAAGTCGCTGCCGATGAAGGAGAAAAGAACAAATTAGCCCAAGAAAATGAGGCTCTTAAGGCCCAAGTCCTACAGATGAGAATAGATGCTGACAACCAACAGAGAAGTCAGTCTGATGAAAGGTTGATAAGTGGATTGAAAAAGCAAATCATTAAATGCCAAGAGGATTTGGGAAGAGCTGAAGCTAGACTGACAAGGATCTAAGCTAGATAGGCAAGAGGTACAGAGGAGCGAGCACATCGCATGCGGAAAATGAAGAGGGACTACGAGGGGAACATTACTATGTTGAGAGAAACAATATCTACCCTCAAAGAACGGGCCTTCAGACAAGCCAGAGACTCCAGAGCTGATAGGACACGCTGTTATGACCTGATGGCATGAATGGAGAAACAGATGCATGAATTCCAAGATCAACTCTTTCACAACTCTCAAGTGCTAGGAGCACGGAACCAACAGATAGAGCGGTTGCTTCTGGAAAAAGATAGAATCCGGGGAAGAATCGACGATATCGGGCACTACATCACCATGAAGTGCCTAGCTTGTGAGGATATTTCCCGTACTACCTTATTTGCTTCAATAATGATTTATGTCCACCAGATCATGGAAGATTTGAAAGATCTGCAAAGAGTCCTTGCACCAAAGCCCGCGGCGAGGCTGAACGACGCCCCGTGGGAACCAAAATTCAAAACTCTAAGGAATTCATAGTTTGAGTATGTAGTTTCCTTGTCTTCAGAGTCTGTAGTCCATTTGGAGTTTGCATTTCCCTTTTTGCATAAAGTCTGTAGTCTGTATCAAGTCTGCCAGTTTCCTTTCAAAAGTGTTTTGCCTTGTAATAGAATGTTTTGTTAATGAAAATTGAAAAATCCAAAAATGGTGTCTTTATTCTTCGTACTTGTGGTCAGAACTATGCACGCTCTGATTCATACGAGGACATGATACGTAGGCAATCCACATAAGATTCGACCACCATTAAAAAGAAAAGAAAAAGAGGGGAATAATAGAAAAACAAAAAAAGAAAGAAATAAAGTAAATAAAGGAAAGTTTGGGAAGCACTCAAAAGAGGGCACAGATGTAATAAGTCGGGATGATGCATGCAATAAAAGCAAAGACATGATAGGAATGGTTAAACTGCCTAGGTGCATTGCATCCCAACGTGTGATAACATATCTGTTAAGCTCTAAAAACTAATAAGTTTGTTGATTTTCAGAGATTTCAAACAGTTAGCTTGTTAGAACGTACTGGCAAATTACCATTACCAAACAAGATCTAAAGGACCTATACCGAAAAGCATGTCTGGTTCGGACCTAAGTGGTGAAGAAGAAAAAATAGAAATACAAACAATGAAGGAGGAAGTAGACAGGTTGAGATAAGAGATAGAAGAAATGCATCTAGCCTGGGCTAGGGGGCAACAAGTACCAGTCCCTCCAGCTACCCCTACTCTCCCACCGGCACAAACTCCAGAGTACCCGCCCACTGGTCCATCAACGAGTTTCCCAATTCACCAATACTATCAGGGGAAAACTTCTTACAATCCCCAAGCTCCACCACTCAAACACGACCCTCTTCCACCAACTGCTCCTATTTTTGTGGCACCTCCACTAGCCACACTGCAAAGATCATCCAGTGAGCCGGTGTTTCAGGCTCACAACAACCAATACTACCCTCCTGAACCCACCTTCAAAGCACCCGAGCCATATACTTACACCCATCACTTTGAGCCACCGGTAGAAACTGAGAAGCCGTCTAAGAGTCCGGAGCAGGATGAAGTGCTTCGCAAAGTAAAGAGCCTGGAGTAGTCTTTTAGGAATATGGATGGGTTGGGCAGCCAAGTGAGTGTGGCCTACAAAGATCTGTGTCCTTTCCCCGATGTTCAGCTGCCAGAGGGGTTCAAAATGCCAAAGTTTGATCTATATGAGGGGCATGGTGACCCAGTGGCACACCTGCGTGGTTTCTGCAGTAAGATGAGAGGGGCCGGTGGGAAAGATGAGCTGTTGATAGCATACTTTGGCCAAAGCTTGGGTGGGTCCGCACTAGAATGGTATACGAGGCAAGATCCTAGCAGGTGGTACACCTGGGATGACCTAGCACAAGCATTTGCTGGTCACTTCCAATATAATCTTGAGATTGTCCCCGACCGTCTCACATTGTTGAAAATCAAGAAAAGGCCTGGAGAGAGCTTTAGAGAGTATGGGTTCCGCTGGAGGGAGCAGGCGGCAAGGGTCGATCCTCCAATGAGGGAAGGTGAAATGGTGGATTACTTTTTGCAGACTTTGGAGCCAACTTACTTTGGCCACCCAGTGACATTAGTTGGTAAATCCTTCAATGAGGTCGTAAAGATGGGCGGCATGATTGAAGAAGGACTCAAGTCCAACAAGATAATGAGTTATTCCGCGATCAAGGCCACCACTCAGGCTATCCAAAGCGGCACGGGAGGTGTGCTCAGGAAGAAGAAGAGGGAAGAAATTGCAACAGTCGAAGCAGGTACTTGGTCCAGATCTAGAGGTCCTTCACCCTACTACCAGCCCACACCCCACCGCCCGAATTACCAATACACCCCATATAGCCCTCCATAACTCTACTACCCACCACCAGAGCCATGTTTTTCCTTCCATCATGCCCAAACATATACCCAACCCCCGGTTCGCTAGCAATTGCGTGCACCGGCTCCCCAAAATACATACGTACCCCCACAAAACACATATCCACCCCCAAGGGCCTACAGAAATACTCTAGGGCCAGGTTTCCGTGGGAATCAAGCTTTCAGAAATGAAAGGATGTAGAAGCAGAGAACATTTACTCCGCTGGGAGAATCCTATACTACTCTTTTCCACAAATTGAGGCAGTTAGGCCTGTTGAATCCCATTGAGCCCAAAATGCCAAATCCCTTTTCTAAAAATCTGGACCATTCAGTGAGCTGTGAATATTGTTCGGGGGCTCCCGGACACGATACTGAGAAATGCTGGAAATTGAAGACTGCCGTGCAATAGCTTATTGACACAAATAGGATCGAGGTTCAAGCTCCAGAGACACCAAACATTAATCAGAATCCGTTTCTGGTGCACCATGAGGCCCACATGATCGAACTACTGCACAGGGGAAGGGAGCTTAAGAAGCCCTCACAAACAGTAATGACGATATGTGCCAGTGAACCCTGTCCTAAGGAGAAACCAACCAGTGGAAGGGCAGTGGTACAGGTGAAAAGTGTAGACAACGAGCCAGTTGTGGTGATGGGAAAAGGGTCATCCGTTGTTGCAAAGAAACTTGAGCCGGTCAAGGTAGTGATGCAGGGGGTATCAAGCACACCTGTGTTAGTCGTGAAAGGGGCTCACACATAACCGGTTGTTATCAAGACAGTATTGCAGTTGCCAATAATCAGTGAGAAGGCCGTGCCATGGAGCTACAGTCAAATGACAGTGATGTATAAGGGGAAGGAAGTAATGGAAGAAGTGTGTGAAGCCCAAGTCCTGACTCGTTCGGGAAGGTGTTTTGCTCCCGCAGAATTGAGAAGGGCCAATCCAGCGGCAATAAAGAAGCCAGTGATGGAGGAAGAGGCGGAGGAGTTTTTGAAGAAGATGGAGGCGCAAGATTGCTCCATTGTGGAGCAGCTGAGGAAGACTCCGACACAGATCTCGTTGCTATCATTATTGATCCATTCAGACGAGCACCGCCGGCCGTTGATGAGAATTCTGAACGAAGCCCATGTGCCGGATAAGATCTCTGTGAACCATCTGGAGAAAATAGCAAACAAGATTTTTGAGGTGAACCGGGTGACATTTTCCGACGATGAGTTGCCCGTGGAGGGTATAGAACATAATAGAGCTTTCTATTTGAAAGTGAAGTGTGAAGACTCGGTAGTCACTCGAGTATTAATTGATAATGGGTCCAGTGCCAATATTTGTCCGTTGTCCACCTTGAACAAGCTGAAGGTTGATAATGATCGAATTTATAAGAATAGCATCTGCGTTTGAGGGTTTGATGGTGGTGGTACAGACACAGTGGGTGACATCATACTTGAATCGACAATTGGTCCGGTTGAGTTCACTATGGAGTTTCAAGTGTTAGACGTCACAGTGTCGTATAATCTTCTGTTGGGGTGACCATGGATTCATGCTGCCAAAGCAGTGCCTTCTACACTACATCAAATGGTCAAATTCAAGTGGGATAGACAAGAGATCGTAGTACATGGGGAAGACAATACATGCGCCATAAATGATGCCATCGTGCCCTTCATAGAGACTGATGACGACAAGGGGCCATGGGTTTACCAGGTTGTCGATAAGGTTTCAGTGGATAAAGTTCCTGAGGGTGGAAGCATCCCATTGCCTAGAATAGCGGCTGCAACTATCATGGTAGCCTCGGAGATGCTGAAAAATGGGTTTGTGCCAGGCAAAAGTTTGGGGGCTGATCTTCAGGGTATTGTTCAACCGGTTTCTTTGCCCAAGAATCTAGATACCTTTGGGCTGGGGTTCAAGCCTACAACGGCGGATGTGCGATGGGCCCGCAATATGAAGAAAAGGGCATGGGTCCTTCCCAAGCCAATCCCACGCCTGTCCCGATCTTTTGTCAGGCCGAGCATCAAAAAGCAATTGTTGTCCAAGGTTACAGGGCCACTGATTGGTATAAATGGAGATTTGGATGAAGGTTTTAAAAGATTATTTGCCTAAGTCAACATGGTAGAAGCTGGTGAAGGATCCAGCAAGGCGGATGTGCAGTTTGTGGGGCCTAAGGCCAAGATCAACAATTGGATGGCTACTCCTCTTCCCATGCGGAGGGAGTCCTGGTAGTAGGCTTTGATTTTCCTTCATGTTTAGCTGGATTATTCCATGGTTGTAATCTGGTTTTCTTTTATTTTTGTACTCGTCAAAGTGTGAAACCTTGTTATCCCGTACTTCAATCAATGAAAGTTTCTTATTTACTCCTTATTTTATTTTAATTTTGTTTTCTTTTTTTTTCTGAACATTTCTCTTTATACTGGTCCTAATGACATGGCGTGAACGACGAATCATCAACCTAGTCTAAAAAATCAATCCAATTCCGAACTAATAGTGCAAGAGGTAGAATATGATGAAGAGTCGGAATACGATGAGGATTAAGACTTCAAAGAAATTAACAGAGAATTAAGCCAATTTGAAGAGAAATCCAAGCCCAACTTAAATGACACGGAAGCCATCAATCTGGGGGATGCGGATGATATTCGGAAAACTAAAATAAGCGTCCAAATTGAACCAAACATCAGGGAGGAATTAATCAAAGCACTTATTGAGTTCAAAGATGTTTTTGCATGGTCATATGACAACATGCCAGGTTTGAGCACCGATTTAGTAGTTCACAAATTGCCCACTGACCCGGCATGCCCTCTCGTCAAGCAAAAATTGAGGAAGTTCAAAACCGACATGAGTGTGAAGATTAAGGAAGAAGTAACCAAACAGCTGAATGCAAAGGTTATTCGGGTTACTCGATATCCTAGTTGGTTGGCTAATGTGGTGCCAGTATCGAAGAAAGATGGAAAAATCAGGGTATGTGTTAATTATCACAATCTGAACAGAGCAAGCCCAAAGGATAATTTCCCATTATCCAACATCCATATCTTGATCGATAATTGTGCCAAACGTGATATCGGGTCTTTTGTGGATTGCTATGCTGGGTATTATCAGATTTTGATGGATGAGGAAGATGCAGAGAAGACGGCTTTCATCACGCCGTGGGGAACTTATTGCTATCGGGTAATGCCATTTGGTTTGAAGAACGCTGGAGCAACATACATGAGGGCAATGACTGTTGTGTTTCATGATATGATACACAAAGAGATTGAGGTATACGTGGATGATGTGATTATAAAATCCAAGCGTCAGGCAGACCACGTAGGAGACCTAAGGAAGTTTTTTCAAAGACTTCGAAGGTACGATATTAAGCTCAACCCTGCCAAATGTGCATTTGGTGTTCCATCCG
>MU736449.1:0-24871 GCA_026770625.1 Nicotiana glauca
AGGACAATAGGGACTGGAAATATCAAGGATTGGAGGGTGTGAAATCTGTTCAGGTAGTTTGTGGCAAAGCTTGAGTTGTGACACATGAAATGTAGGGTGGAGAAGAAGTTGAGAAGGTAGGGATAGTTTATATGCAACTGAGCCAACCCTTTGCAAAATCTGATATGGTCCATAGTATTTTGCCGAAAGTTTGGAGAATTGAGATCCTGACATGCTGAGTTGCCTATAAGGTTGAATTTTAAGGTATACCTAATCCCCGACCTTAAAATGTCTATCAGACCTGTGCTTGTTGGCTTGTGAAGTCATCCTCTGTTGTGCTCTTTGAAGGTGATGTTTCAATAACTGATATTTGAACTCCCTAGTAAGTAGGCTTCTATCCACCTCTTCCATGACAGAATCTCCAGCTAAGTAAGGCAAATGCAGTGGTGGAGGTTGACCATACAAGGCTTCATAGGGAGTAGTTTGAATGGAGGAATGAAAAGTGGTGTTATACCACCTTTCTGCAGCAATCAAGTAGGAGAACCGGTCCTTCTGAGAGTCAGCACAGAAGCATCTAAGATAGGTTTCTAAACACCTATTGACAACTTCAGTTTGTCCATCTGACTGAGGGTGATAAGCTGTAGAAGTGTTCAATGTGACCCCATGCATGGAAAACAATTCTTGCCACAGTTTGCTAGTGAAAATGGGATCCCTGTCACTTACTATATCCTCAGGCATTTCATGTAACTTGAATATATGATCCATGAATAACTTAGCAATATCAGCTGCAGAATAGGGATGTGACAGTCCAATGAAGTGAGCATACTTAGTTAATCTGTCGACTACCACCCAAATAACAGACTTTCCTTGTGACTTTGGTAATCCCTCAATGAAGTCCATGCTGATACTGCTCCAGGCTAGTGCAGGAAGCTTGAGAGGTTGCAATAATCCTGGATAGGGTGCAGTTTCATATTTACTTCTTTGGCAAGTGTCACATTGACTGACATGAGTTTGGACATCCTCCTTCAAGCCCTTCCAATAGAACAGCGCAGCTAGCCTTCTGTATGTGTGATCTATTCCTGAATGACCTCCACTAGGGGAGTTGTGCCACAGTTGGATAATGTTTTTCCTTAGTTGGTCATCTGGTCCTACTACCAAATTTCCATGCCTCCTGAGTTGTTCATGCACAAAAGAGTAACCAGTGTTCTCAGCACCTCCTTCTTTGAGAGTATTGATGAGATTTGTGAGCTCAGCATCAAGGGCCCAACTTTGCATAATGAGATTCAGTAGATCAGTTTTGACAGTGGAAAATGTCAAAGCAGCCAACTCCACTAAGGGTAGCCTGGATAAGGCATCTGCTACTTTATTCTCCTTTCCCTTTTCGTATTCAATAATGAAGTCATACTGCATGAGTTTGGTGATCCACTTGAGCTGAGATCCTGTGTGTAACTTCTGCTCTAGGAGGAACTTAAGGGCCTTTTGGTCTGTTTTAACTGTAAAAGGTCTTCCTGCCAAATACTGAGCCCATTTAGTAACTGCTAGTACCAAAGCTAGGAGCTCCTTATCATAAACTGAGAGTGATTGGTGCTGAAGTGAGAGTCCTTTACTCAAATAAGCAATGGGCTGATTATTTTGCATTAGGACAGCCCCTATTCCCATGCTACATGCATCTGTCTCTACCACAAAAGGGCTTGAAAAGTCTGGTAGAGTCAACACAGGTGCAGAAGTTAGGGCCTCCTTGAGTTTGGTAAAAGATTCAGTTGCCCTGGGAGACCATTGGAAACTGTCTTTCTTGAGCAGATCAGTTAAAGGCTTACTAATAACTCCATAGCCCTTGATAAACCTCCTATAATATCCTGCTAAACCCAAAAATCCCCTCAGTTGTTTGAGATTAGAAGGCTCAGGCCAAGTTTGGACAGCTGAGATTTTTTTAGGGTCAGTAGCAACTCCTGCAACTGAGATGTAATGTCCCAAGTATTCGACCCTATCAGCAGCAAAAACACACTTACTCCTTTTAGCAAAGAGCTGATGTTGCACTAGGATGTCAAATGTGGTTCTGAGGTGTTGGACATGGTCCTCCAAACTTTTACTATATACCAAGATATCATCAAAGAAAACCAGGATGAACTTTCTGAGGTAAGCCTTGAATATGTGATTCATCAACCCTTGGAAGCTTGAAGGAGCATTAGTTAAGCCAAAGGGCATAACTAGGTATTCATAATGGCCAGAGTGAGTCCTGAAAGCTGTTTTATGAATGTCTGCAGTGGTCATTCTGATTTGGTGGTATCCAGCCCTCAAATCTATTTTAGAATAGACCCTTGAACCTCCCAATTCATCTAGCAGTTCTTCAATGAGTGGTATAGGAAACTTATCTTTAATGGTAAGCTTGTTCAAAGCTCTGTAGTCTACACATAACCTCTATGACCCATCCTTCTTATTTACAAGGACAACAGGGGAGGCATAAGAGCTGGAGCTGTATTGGATTATACCTTGATCTATCATTTCTTGAGTCATTCTTTCTATGACATCCTTCTGGATAGGAGAGTATCTGTAGGGTCTGGAATTGACTGGTGTGCTACCTTCTATCAGAGTGATATGGTGATCAAACACCCCTCTAGAAGGAGGCAATTGTGTAGGCTCCTCAAATAGTTCCTTGTACCCTTCCAATAACACCTGTATTTCCATAGGTGTTTCCTCTTGTCTAAGTGATGCTTCTTCCTCATTGGACTCATCTGAGCATAACTTGATCATAAACAACTGAGCTGAATTGGCTGTGATGGTGTTGATGGCCTTAGCATTCACAGTCTTGAAGGTAGGGTGGATCCCTTGCAGGGTGATTGACTTCCCTTGGTACATAAATCTCATCCACAATTGAGCAAAGTTTACTTGGATGTCCCCTAATTTGCTTAGCCATTGTACTCCCAAGACCACATCACAGCTCCCTATAGGAAGGACCAAGAAATCATCATTAAATACTACACCTTGCATCAACCATGTGAACCCCTTGTTGCCTTTTACTGATTGAACCACTCTTCCATCTGCCACAGAGACATCTAAGGGACTCATCTGATAGATCTTGCACCCAAGCCTTTTTGCTGTATGTTCATTTATGAAATTGTGAGTGGAACCACTATCAATGAGAACATTAATTGGTTTTTGCTCAGTGAACCCTTGAATTCTTAGGGTCCTATAGCCTCTAGAACCATTCATGGCTTCCAAGGAGATTTCACAATTCTCAATGGATTCCTCTTCCATCTGTTGGTTATCAGTAAGTTCTTCCAGTTCTAATTCCTCCTCTCCTTGGATTTGCTCTTCTTCAATCTCTAATGAATACAAGTGCCTCTTTGCCTTACACTTGTGTCCAGGTGTGAATTTCTCATCACAAAAGAAGCAAATTCCATTGGCTCTTTTCTCATCCATCTCTGCTGGTGTGAGTCTTCTCCTCCTGTTAGTGTCAAAGTTAGCAACCACAGGTTTCTTATAAGGGGTCTGATTCCCTTTAAACATGCCTCCTCCACCTTGACCTGCAGGTGACTTGTATGCAGTTGCAGCAGAAACAACACCTTTAATTGCCTTAGACTGTGCAGCAAAATTTGCCTCTTGCAATCTGGCCAAGTAATAGGCCTGAGGAAGGCTGGTAGGATTACCAACCTTAACAGCATGACTGAGCTCAGGTTTCAGGTTGTTCAGAAATATGCTGATTGCATGCTCAGTAGATAGGTTAATCCTGGTCATTACACTCACAAAGGCCTTCTGGTAGTCCTTGACAGAACCAGTGTTCTTGATATTCATTAACTCTGTCATTGGATCAGAGTACTCTGCTCCAAAACTGTCACAAAGAGCCCATAGGTACTCCTCCCAAGTAGGCAAGGGCAATTGACCCCTACTCTTCATATAACCTAGATGCCACTGCAATGCATCTCCACTAGTGAACACATAAGATGGGGGTGGTAAAGGAGGATTTTGTGTAAGGACAGATCGAGTTAGAGGTGGAAGTTGATTCACAGGTAACTGGACAGGAGCAGAACTTACACCACTAGTCACAACACCACTAACATTTGGCCTAGCACTTGGGTTAGGAATTACAACAGAAGAAGTAGAGGCACTTACTGGTGCACTGCCTGAATTAGTGGTGTTTGGTGTGGCCAAATCTCCAAAGTCGAAGGGTTGGTCACTGGGGGAGTATAACTCTCCATCTACAGGTTGAGGTCTCTTGTCCCTCTCAGGTCTCTTACCCCCAGAACTACTTCATTGAGAATTTCCTTTAGCTCATTCAATGAGTCCTCTTGTTGCTTGCTATTTTGCTCATGTGCAGCTTCCAGCTGTTGTTGTCGGGCTGAAAAACTGGACATCTCATTAGAGATTTTGTGGAGTGTGTTCATGACTTCACTCATTCCCTCCGACATGGTCACAGATTCAGGAAAGTGCTCTGATACCACTGATAGAGTCTAAGCAATGAAACAGTGATTAACAAGGAAAAAGAAAAAGAAGAACAGAGAAAAAAGAAGTTGCGGCAGAAATGATGCAAAAATGAAATAAGAAGAAGAAGATAACTAGGGTAAAAAGTAGTATATTCCTTATCCCCTTTCTGTGGTGAGTACAATGTGTATATATATGTAGGGTGAGTGAAACAAATATCCTCCAGCTATACCCGTACTCTACTGCTTTGGGGACCATTGGACCACTTCTATAAGGACAAGCAAAATTACAGGGCTGAAGTGTAACAATTAAAAGCTGTCATTTAAAAGTAAAGGGACTAAAGTATCACTTCTCTAAACTTCTATTTACTGGACTTCTAACTACTTTAACCGCCAGGTACAAGCCCGCAAGCACAAGGGACAACCGACTTAAGCTCTTCGTATCAAAAATAATATCTCCGAAACTGAAGTGATGGAGATGTTTGTATATGAGTGCTCTGAAGGTGGAGGGTGGTGGTTTTAGAGAGAAAGAGGAGAATGGTTGGTGTTTCTTATGGTGGCTGAGTCTCGGCGTTGGTGGCTAGGTTGGCGGTGACAAGAGAAAAGATGAGAGAGAAGGAAGAAAAAAACAAAAAATAAAAACTTCCTATGTTTCTTCACGCTCTCACAAGGAGTGCAATATACGCACACTGCCATGTCAGCAGTGTGTGTCTAATTGACACATTTTCAATAAAATGAAGTGTTCAATAGGTCACTCTTTTAGATAAGGTGTCTAAATGAAAAAAATGGCCAAGTTTAAGGGGCCATCTATGTATTTGGCCTATTTATATTGCTCACCTCTTGAAATGAGAACACAAGTTATTCTTTCTATTTCGTGCACATGGTATCAGAGCAGGGTATCCTGCTTTATTCGACTTGGATCAGAAACTCCCCCGATCTACAAAACCCCAAAATCTGGTGGTCGGAGGAGAAGCACGTGCGCCTCATGCGCCGACGAAACTGCCGGAGATACTTCTATTTAAGTTGCGCGTGGAGGCACGCTCATGGACCAATCTTGGTCTAGCTTCCCGTTACGACTTTGCCTCGAAGTTTTGGTTGAATTATGGTGGTCATGTGGTGATTGACCACATTTTGGAGATGAGTCTTGAAACGTGAATGTGTGAACATTCTTTTTGGTCAGGTTTGAAATTTTTTTTATTAGTTGCTGATTGTTATTTTGATTTTGGGAATTGGTTGAGGTTATCTGAAGCTTGGTTAGATTTCAAAAAAATTGTCTTTTGGAGTGCAACTTTGAGTTTGGCTATTCTCAGGTTTTTGATTGCGTTGGCTACTATCTTTTTCAAGTATTGTCTGATTTCTGCTTTCGAATATAGTCTGTTTGGATCTTTCAGTTGGATTCTCCATCACTTATTTGGATACATTGAGTTTTATTAGTTGGAAATAGGATGACTATAAACAATAAGCGAGGAGGAAATAATGATACAACTTCTAGTCCAACAATCCTAGTTTCGGATGAGTTTCTTGAGTTCCTTCAATATCATAAATCAATTAAGGAATCTTCTTTAGTTACTGCTTTTGCCGGGTCAGATAAGACATGTCTTATTACCTATTCAAATAAATGAGCGATTGACTCAGGTGCCACAAATCACATGACAGGTAATCCAAATATTTTTTTTAAGCTTTCGATCACACAAAGCACCCTCTTCAGTTACTGTAGCTGATGGAACAACTTGTAGCAGTATTGGATTTGGAACTGTTAAACCGTCTTATTACCCTATCATCTGTATTAAGCCTACCAAACTTGGTCTTTAATTTAATTTCTGTTAGTAAAATCACCAGAGACCTTAATTGATATGTAGCATTCTTTCCCAATCATTGTTTGTTTCTTGATCTTACGACGAAGCAAATTATTGGTAAAGGGTATTTATCTGGTGATCTCTATATCCTTGATGAATGGGAGCTACGGTCTATTGCATGCTCTAGTGCCGTATCTCTTTTTGAAGCACATTGTCGATTGGGGCATCCCTCCCTCTTTACATTTGTTGAAGAAGCTCTGTCCTTAGTTTCAGAATATTTTTTCATTGGATTGTGAGTCATGTCGATTTGCAAAACATCATCGCATCTCATTAGATCCAAGGGTTAACAAGCGAACTCAGTCAACTTTTGAGTTAGTTCATTTTGATGTTTGGGGACCACGTCCTGTTGTTTCTAAAACGGGACATAAGTATTTTGTCACTTTTGTAGATGATTTTTCCCGAATGACTTGGATTTACTTTATAAAGAGTCGCTCTGAAGTGTTTACTCACTTTTCTACCTTTTGTGCTAAATTCGAAACTCAATTCAATGCTTTAGTGCATATTCTAAGGAGTGATAATGCTAAAGAATATATGTCAGAGTTATTTCAGTCCTACATGAGACAACATAGTGTACTACATCACTCTTCGTGTGTTGATACACCCTCTCAAAATGGAGTTGCTGAAAAGAAGAATAGGCATCTACTTAAGATAGCTCGGGTACTTCTGTTTCAAATGAAAGTTCCTAAACAATTTTGGGCTAATACCGTTTCCACAGCTTGCTTTTTGATTAATCGCATGCCATCTACTGTGCTTGGAGGTAATATGCCTGACAATATTCTTTTTCCAAAAAAGTCATTATCTCTTATGGAACCTAAGGTGTTTGGAAGTACGTGTTATGTTCGAGATGTTCGACCATCTGTTATCAAGTTGGATCCCAAGGCATTGAAGTGTGTTTTTCTTGGTTATTCTCGCCTTTAGAGGGGTATCAGTGTTATTCTACTGAACTTGGAAAATATTTGGTGTCAATTAATGTGGTGTTTTCAGAGACTATACCATTCTTCNAAAGTGTTCAATAGGTCACTCTTTTAGATAAGGTGTCTAAATAGAAAAAATGGCCAAGTTTAAGGGGCCATCTATGTATTTGGCCATATATATTCTTCAGTTTTATTTCAGTAAATAAGGAGAGATAATATCTCCGGGATATCATGTTCCATCTCTTAGAAAAGTCTTTTTCGTTTTTTAAATAAAGTAAAGTTGATTTTTTGGAAAAACATAGATTTCTCTAGAATGTCGTAGTGTAGTATCATTGATATTTATCTATTAGACACATCTAGTGTTAGAACATGCGCATCAGAAGCAAGCATACAATTCAGGCATCAAATACATATAAACTAGACAACGCAATAAAAACAAGATTAGAAGCACTAACCTCTTGAAATAGTTGCACAAATCTTTCAAGCAACAAGAATCCGTGGCTGCAGTCTTCTGTTATTTGCCTAGTAAAACCTTGGACGATTTTGCTATTGGGTGGGCAAGAACAATACAACTGAAAGGTAATTAATTAGGTGAAACTAGTCTTCCTTTAATAGACCCGAAGTTAAGCCATAATAGGGTTCAAAAACGTGTAGGATTCTACTATAACTCAAAATGATAACTTTTCTCCCAAGCTACTTTTTACCCAAGTCTATCCAGCTTTTTACTAGGTATAACAGGAACCACAGAAATAATAAGAGGCTACTAATTATAGTATTAATTCGAAATTAGCATGAATTAATTCTTACTATAATTAATTGCAATTTATTTCACTAAAAAACTGCAATTGAACTCCTCAATGTGAATTTCGAAAATTCTTCAATACTTATTTTAACTCCCCATGTTAAGATTTCAAATACCAGTTAATTAAATTAAATCACTGAAAATTTAATTCAATTAACTAATTAAATCCTTTATAATTCCGCTTAAACCATTTCATGTGACAGATACAAAATCCACCGTCTGGGTTTTCACATGAAAACTTATAAGCTTACATAAAAGGGTATCATCAAACCCAAAACCGAGTCATGGATTCTATCAAGTAATTATTATTCACAAATATTATTCGTTATTGTCCAATCTATTAGGCATATACTAACAAATATTATTCGTTATTGTCCAATCTATTAGGCATATACTAACAAATATTATTCGTTATTGTCCAATCTATTAGGTATATACTAACTCTAAATAGAGTCGTATCTTTTGATAAATCAAAACAATAAACAAATTACATTGATCATAATAATTATATCAAGATTAGGAGTATCTCATTTAATGAATTAGAGAAAATGTTTTATATATTCAGCACAAAAATATATTTTCTCTACTTGGTCCGTTCAATATACACTGAGTATAATAGCACAAGAAGTTGGAGTAAAACTACTATCAAGACAAATTATACAATAATCTTGTGCTACAATCATTAAGATATTTTGTCCAACAATATCTTTGATTGTGAACATAATTTATTAATTATGAGAACCAATAATTTAATCTTCTGTGCATGAGCTAAGACTCCATACACTAAATTGTCTACTACATAACTAAAAGGACACACATGTAACAAATGATCTATTTAAAATAGTACTTTATTGAATTGAATGAATTAAATAAATAATTGTTCCATAAAGAATAAAATATAATAATATGTCTAAATCGCATGGTTAATAGTATATCGCAACATCTAGATATTTTAGAATGTTGTGGGAAGATAAGGTTATCTAGTAGACATATATGTTGTGGGAAGATAAGGTTATCTAGTAGACATATCCAGATATTTTAGAGTATTGTTAGAAGGTAAGGTTAGCTAGAATATTCCTTGTACATTATCTAGAATCATATCTAGGGACAAGCATAAATACGGGGTGTCTTGTTCATTTGTAACGAAACCAAATTCAAGAAAGTCTTCTTTAATAACAAAGTTCTCCTTTCAAAAATCTCTCTTCTCTTTTCAAGCTTCCTCTTCTTTAGTTGAATCCTCCAATCTTAGTTAACGGTCTTGGGCTAACAGAAGGTCTCCGAATAATACTATTCTTCTATTCTTTACACTTTTAGGTTCAGAGTTTTAAATGTGTGAATGATAAAAAAAATTAATATATAATTAACACTATGTTTGCACATATTATACCAACTACCAAGTGGGTGCAGTGTTCTCATACTAACTTAAAATTCTAAAAGAAATTTTATTATTAATGAGTCATAATGCATTCTATTTGCTTCAGTAATTTAACGAGATACTCCTTTCGTCTCTTAGAATATCACTTAATCTTAGAAATTGCGAAGGCATGAAATACCTGTGGTATTCGTTAATCCCTTGTAGTAGTATTGAGAAGACTGAGAGAGACTCCCTTGTAGCACAGCCCTGGATGCACAATGTTGTCAGTTACTTGTTGTGTTCCACTTTATGCAATATTATTTTTATATTAGTGCGTCTTAAAAATGAATGACATATTTTTATATTATAATTTTTTTATATAATTTTCATTTTACCTTTAGTGAAAAATTTGTCATACAAATATTATGGTATGTTTGTTTAACTAAATAATGGGATTTAGGCTAAAGCTAGAATTTAGAAGAACTCGGTTACTGATAATCAAGAAAATGAATAAAAGGAAATAATTCTTTGTAGTAAGATGATAATCAATAAAAATAAATAATACCAATGTATATTTCAATAGTGTTGTCTGTCTTTACAACTGACCATATACCTACCTTTGAGAATATACATTTTGCCTGAATCATAATGAGGCTATTATGAGTAATTAAAGACATTGAATGCTGCGTTACACAATTATTACATTTCAAATATATTCTCTAACATATTCAGCATTTAATACCCATTAAATGTCGTATCTGCACTCTTTTCTATAGCCAGATTCATTCCTTTTGATTCCCGGATATAAATGGCTTAAATAGGTACGGGCGTCGTGTTACTTATCTGATTTCCCGTGCCTCTTCCTCCTTCTTCGCTCGTGTCTGTTGTAACTCCTAACTCGTGACTAATTGTGATTCATTGACCATTTGACCGATCCACATATCTTGACACGTCACTTTTATATATAAATATAATTTTCTCCAATACAGATAGTCCCCTCACTTTTCATTTATTCATCAATTTGAATATTTGGGAAGTGGATTTCGTTAAAAGAAAATTTTTCGTCACCATTAATTCTATGACATAATTGACGCTTCAATTGTCATTTTCATTTAATGCGTTAGATACGTGGCATCCTCTTATTGGTTCTACAGTTTTGTAGCACTTTCTTAGGCTTTCTTTTCGGCTTCCTTGTTCACGAAGTGTCAGTTATCATTATTATGGCTCTTTCATCATTGTAATTTTTCCTTTTGCCGGTTACCCATCAGTATAAATATATCTTCTTTACTTGTCTTTTTCCACATAAAGCGTATCGAGTATTTTAATTCTTCAAATCCCTTATTCACTTCTTCTTCACTTCAATCTTCTTCGTCATGGCTTCACCAAACACTAACCCTAGGAGAACCCCCATTTTAGATAACTTCCCTAATGCTCCTATTAGGCATACAAGAGGGGGTAGACTCCGTAGCTTGGGTTCTGCTCGTGGTGGTAGCACATCCGCACCTTCTCCTAGTTTTGGTCCCTCTTCCAGAACTATACGTTCTCTTTCTCAGAGGGCTTCTTCTAGGAATAGAACCCTTGTGTAAGCCTCAAGTGGATGAGATAGTCCCTACTGAACTATCTTTTCATCATGATAGGTAATCTTTAAGGAACCAAGTAAATACTTTAGATCGTGCCGATATTTTCCCTACTCAGATTACAGAAATCTTAGCTCCTATAGTTCGTAAAGACTGTCACTAGAGTAGTGATTTTTCAATTATCATTCCTAATCCAAATAAGAGGATCACTTCTTACATGATTGGATTTTCTTTTGTTTACACATACCCTTTCACTCTAGGGTTTAAACCAGCCATTGACCCGGTTATTCTAGATTTTTGCCATTTTTTCAATGTCTCTCTGGGTCAAATTGGTCCAATTGTTTGGAGGGCTGTTGCCAACTTGAGACACCTTACTAACATGGCAGATGTTGGCTTTACTTTCCCACACTTAATTCACCTATACTCCCCTAGGATTTTACGCAATGGCATTTTTACCCTAGCAGCTAGGAGCAAGAGGGCTTTAGTAAGCTCCGAGGACGACAAAGATCGTGGCTGGTATGCTCGGTTTGTTGCTGCCCCCACTGCTGGTTTAGTGGGTGAAGAGAACATTCTTTTTCCTGAGAAGTGAAACTTTGCACGTATGTACTACATCTTTCTCGTGCCTTTTTCTTTCAAGCTTATTAACTTTTCTAATGTCGCTTCTTTTCTTTTTTCAGCAACCATGGGTGTTGTGGAGATCTTACCCAACTTCCATGGTTGGGTAGAAAGATTGTTAAGGACCGCCCCAATGGAGGGTAGGTCATGGAAAAACCTTTCCAGTCATTACAATTGGAAAATAAAAACTCATGGTAAGAGTTTTTTTTCCTTGTACGTATATAAATATTTTCTTTTATTGTTTTAACTTTTATCCTTTTTTTATAAGGATTTTCTATTCGAGGGGTCACTGCTGGAGCAATCATGGCTTCTCGTGACTCTTTGGATACTCGTACCTCTTTGGCCTAAGAAATGGTCTTGGGTTCTTCTTCCAAAAGAAAAGCTGATGAAGAAGAAGACTCTGAGGAAGAAGATGAAGGCTCCCTGGCAACGAGACCACGAGCCAGAAGACGTATCGTCTCCGATGACGAGGCTGAAGTCTCTCCTCATCTGTCTCTTACCGAGCCGGTTGTTGCTCCAGTTATCATTCCTGATGATGACATCTCTCCTCGCGACACTCGTGAGTCTATTGACCAACTTTTTGATAGTGGAAATTTAGGACATGTTCTAGATCAACTTCCCTTATCTTCTTTTTCATCTCATGTACCTGTGATTGCTTCTTTACCTGCATCAACCATTTCTTCTGTTCCTTCCTCCACTATTTTTACTCCTTCCACCGCTCCTCCTTTGACAATTTCCCCACCTATCGTTCACCATACGGAGGTGGATTCTTCAAGTAGAAGTACTAATATGAGGAGCGTAACTATTGAAGTTCTTGCCAACAACAGCCTCTTGAGAAAGTCCGGCCAAGCTGATATTTGGCTCGAGCCTTTGATTGGCCCAATCGAGAAAGCAAAGCTTGAAAGCCATAGCAGCCTGACCCTTATGAATAACATAGCGCATGCTACTTTGAAGGTATTTTATTTTCTTCTCTTCTCCACTTTGTAAAGATTTCTGACTCTGGGATTCTTACTTCCCTTTTTTAATAGGCCAATCTTATAGGCACTAAGCTGATGAATAGAATCTCCCTCTTGGAGAAGGTAGCATGTGACTTAGAGAAGGCTACTCATGATGCGGAGAAGGTTGTTCGCGATTCTCAGTTGTAGGCAAACAACTGGAAGGAACAATTTGACAGTGCTCAAATTGAGATGGATGATTTACAAGAGAGTAGAAGTACCTTATAACAGCAAGTACGAGCGTTAACTTCAGAGCTAGCGATTATCAAGACTTCCTTGAGCCAAGCTGAGAAGGAAAAAGAACGCCTTGAATCCTCCTTTTCAGAACAACTATCTAAGGCTAGCGAGGAGAGTAGGGCATTAAAGGCACTGTTGGCTCAAAAGGAAGTTTACGCTGGAGAACTTGTGCAAAACTTAACTCAAGCACAATAGGACCTTCGAGCTTCTGTTGACAAGGTACATGCTTTAGAGAGCTCTCATGCTTCCCTTCAAGCTTCTTGTAATTTTGCCTTGGCCGAAAATGAAGAGCTTAAGAGTGAGGTTGCTGCTTGGGAAAAGGATTATAAGATCCTTGTAGAAAAATTTGATGTTGAGGTGAGTTGGGATTTTCTGACTTCCCGTCGTGATACCCTGCTTGAAGTTGGTCAAGAAAGTTTTGACCTGGAAGCTGAATTAGCTAAGGTCAATGAAACCATAGAACAAGCTCAGCAACTGCGTGACTTCTCTTCTCCCGTGATTGAAGCTCTCATGGTTGAGGTTCATACGGGTGTCACATCTTCTTCAAGCCCAATCGAACTCACTGCTGCAAGCCAATTTGAAACCACCTCTATTGAAGCCCTTATTCGAGTTGACCGATCCACGTGTCTTGACACGTCACATTTATATATAAATATAATTTTTCCCAATATAATATTTCGCTCCACAAGTTTCAAAAAGTTTTATAGCAATATGTATGGTATGTCATGTTTATGAGTTTCTTTTTTAAATTTTATGTTGATTTAAATTATGTCACATAAAATTGAAACGAGTTAGAGTAGTAAAAACCTTTTTGGTAAATGGCTGCCGCTATACCTAAGCGAACTTAGGTAAATAACTAGGAAAATAGCATTATGAACAAAAACAAAAAATAGGTGAAAAATATCTTTAGAAGACAACATAACAATAAGAAATCATAATTCAAATTATAATATCATCAGTATGAATTATAGTTGTCTTCTAACCGGGGCATCCAACTAATCTTCCCCACACTTCCTTTTAATTGTGTGAAGGAAAATGATCAAAGCTAGAAAAGGAAAATAAGAAAAAGCAACATTTGGTGTTAAACACATGCGACAAGAGAAATTTTATTTTGTGTCTTATACGACTGACATTAGTTGTATAAGAGTTTTTTTTGTCTCACAAAATTGTGGACCTCAATCTTACACTTTTGGGTCTGTATAATCCTGGGTCCACAAAACTGTGAGATAAAAAATTACCTCATACAACTAGTGTAAGTTGTACGAGTAAATTTTCCATGCGAGAAGGAGCAAAACTCAGAAATGTAGATGCCAGGCTGGCAATCCCAGTAAAACTAAACCGCCAATCAAGTTTAGGGGCAGGAAAGCCAAAAAGGAAAAAGGAAGACACTGCCACGTTGGCGATCCGTGTGGAACCTAGAGGGACCAATCAAACTTCGCACATCCACTCTATATAAAGACAGAAGAATAAATGGGTGGAAAAACATACCGGGAAAGCAATTCAAATTGGACAGCTATGCCTTCAACAGCAGCAACCAAATCGGTGGGTGGTAGAGGAAAAACCCAAAAAGCTACAAAATCCATCTCGAGATCTCAAAAGGCGGGTCTCCAATTCCCTGTTGGCCGAGTTGCTCGGTTTTTGAAAAAGGGTCGTTATGCACAGCGAGTTGGATCCGGTTCACCGGTTTATCTCTCAGCGGTTCTCGAGTACCTTACTGCTGAGTTGTTGGAACTTGCTGGGAATGCTGCGAAAGATAACAAGAAGAACAGGATTATTCCTAGGCATATACAGCTTGCGGTGAGGAACGATGACGAATTGAGCAAGTTGTTGGGGTCTGCAACAATTGCTAATGGTGGGGTTCTGCCCAATATTCACCAGAATTTGCTTCCTAAGAAGATTGACAAAGGGAAACCTGAAATTAGCTCTGTTTCTCAAGAATTTTAGATATGTAGGTGTTGTATTAGGGGATTGGGTAGTGAACTTTTATTTGTATCCTCATCCTATTATGTTGAATTGTGTAGAATTTAATGAAGAAAAAATTAATAGGTTTATTACTATCTTTTAAAGGCATCTTTTGGTCCCTTAGCAAACTCTTTTGCCTGTCGTCACCACATATCTCCTCCTATTGCCTAAAATAAGGCCATTTCTTGAATTGAATTGTGGAGTCCCCTTTGCTCTAATCTCCATCTACAACATAGACTTTTGGCATAGGTCAAATAACGATTAAGTTAACGTGATGATAATACAAGTTGTTTGACCGCTATCTGTCATTGAATTACGCGACAAACAACATGGTGTAACTTTTTTTAGAAAATTGTTTTTAATATTTTCAACTATTTAAAGCTACCAATCTCTATGAGTATTTACACTTACTATAACGCCAAGGAAAGTCAAATAGTTTAAGCTATACCAATATTTCGCAATCCTAATTCCTAGATTTTAGTAGTTTTTTTTGGGCTAATGATTTTAGTACCTTTGTAGTAAACAAGATTCCATTCTAAAGTCTATAACTAGTATCTAGTGGTATCAAATTTTAGAATTATCTATGTTTATGTTGTGCCGAAAAAAATGAAAAGGTCGAACTAACTTCTAAGCATGTATAGTAGTTATTAATTATATGCTCATAATAATAGGAGTTAAGTTAAAACAGTTTTCCTAATAGAACAGCTTCAGCCACTGCTTTAGTCAAATATTGGGTTCTAATTTAAATGCAGTTCCATGCCTTACTACAACGGGGATGTATCTCAAATGGCAGTGCGCTCGTTTTGCATGCAAGAGGCACGGGGTTCGATCCCCCACATCTCCATTGACAATTTTCTTTTCAGTACTTTCTTTTGCATGCGAGAGGCACGGGGTTCGATCCCCCGCTCGTTTTGACAATTTTTTTTTTTAATTTAAGCACTTTTTTATTTTTTGGAGTGTTTGGCAACAAAAAAATCTAAAAAGTGCTTAAAAAAAGCCAAAAGCAACAAGTTGGCTGACCCCAACTTTTTTTATTTTGGCTTAAAAGTCATTTTAGTTTGACCAATAAAATTACTCTCTTGCCCTAATAAGTTTTTATAATACCAAAATTACCCTCTTCTTTCCTCTTCATCTTCATTTTTATAATACCAAAGTTTTTATATCTTCATCTTTTTAATAAGAAAAAGTGCTTACCACCACTTGTTTGCCAAACACTTCAACAGTTTTTTTTTAAGTTTCAGCACTTTTATCCAAACATTTAACTGTTTATTTGTAAAATTTAACTGTTTATTTATAAAATAAGCTCCGGCACTTAAAAGCTGCATTTAAGCACTTGTACTTAAAAACCACTTTTTTTAAGCCAACCCAAACGGGCTCTTAATCTAGACAAACAACATTTCAGTTCACAAAGTTAACTGTTAGTTCCAATTGGCACAACAATTTCATGCTGCATGTTACCCAAATATTACCTTTTAACTTTGAAAGTAAGTATGCACTAACTAAATGAGTAAATCTAAATCATTTGTATATTACCAATTAAAAAATTATCTTATACAATTGGTAACATTCTGAGGAAAAGAGAAGCATCTTCTTCACGTGAATTAACCTAAGCCTAATATTGACCAGCTATAATCATACTTTTACAGGAATTGTAAGCAGGGCGGATCTATAGCTTTATGTATGATTCACGTAAACCTAATAATTTTTGCGCATGTTCTATATTTCTATTAAAAATTTACTAAATATTCTAATATTTAGCTCGAAACACTAATTCGTTAGCCGGTCCACATAAATCCTTGTGGGTGCTAGAGCACCCATTGCTCCCTACGTAGCACCAATACTTTCTATCGATAATGATCAGTAATTTGGGAATTATGTTTGTTGAGCACCCATCAACAGAGAAATTTAGTGAGTGCTTTGGTCTTCGAGGTTGCTGAAGTAACAGTTGTAAAGAAAATTGTGCGGAATTGAATATTGTGGCGTGCATTTATTTACTTTCATTTTAACTCATTCTTTTTTCTACCTTTTACCGTAAATTGTTTGCCTCTTTTTCCCCCTCAAGAATTGTTTTCCTTTTTACTTTCTTTGTCATTTTTACTTTCTTTTACCTTTCCTTTTATTTTCTTTTCAATTTTTACTATCTTTTCCATTTCCTAAACCTGATATTCTCCAATACAGAATGTCCTTTTTTTCTTGTTGCTTTATTTCTCTATTTGCTCTCTTCTTCTTTTTTTTCACTTCTTTTCTTCCTCTCTCGGATTCCAACAATTTGGTTTTTTCCTCGAGATAATTCTCGTTTCACTTATCATTTTTCCAGTATGACTTTTGAGGTCGAAAGTTAATCTAATATAGCTTAAATTTATTCTTATTCATTTGTGTAATAAAATTAAAATTTTCGGTCCATATTTAGACTAGTCGTGCACTAAATTTTGATGTTGGAATAAATTTATTATAACTAATAATGCAATTATTCATCGCCTTTCAAAGTATCAAAACTCTAAAGACAAATGTAAATATATTGATCCTTTAATGATAATATTAAATATGTTTGTCAAATATTTTTACTATCAAGTTTGAAATAGTTACGCAATTATAAGTTGCGGTTGTAATAAGTTTTTGTAAAGGTATTGAAGCACCCACGACTTTAAAATCCTGGATCCGCCACTACCGATTATTATCGTATATACTTGAAACTGTAATAGATACCTGAAAACTTCAAATTGTAGACATGCGTCATATTATTGGGTACATCATAAGTGGTTTGAGCTAAGCCTCAATTTAAACTAAACAAATTTAGGAATTTTTACATTCCTATGCCACATAGGAAACTTTATTACCCTCAATGTTTAAGGTTTGACTTAATTACACTTAGTATACCAAATTACCAATTCTATACCATAGTGTATTTTAAGGGTACAATTAATGCATCGTATATCCCTCCTTATATCCCACCCCTCCCACCTTAACAATAAATATTCTTCATTGGAGCTCGTTTGAGCTCAATTTTATCTCTTCCATTTGCGATTTTGTCAGCTTTCATTTGTTGTATCACATCAAAGAGTGTAAGTAAATCAACAGCTATCCTAATTACGTAAACATGGACATCTACAGATCAAGATATAACCAAAATATTGAACGTCATTAGTGTTGAAGACATGATTTATTAAATAAAATTATACTCTCCCCAATAGTTTAAGTTCTTCAAAAAGATAATCAATACACTTTATCAGGGTATTTTAGAAGACAAAAGTTCTGAATTCAAATCTCGTCGCCACTTATTATTATAAAAAAAACTTTCATGTGCTTGTTCATGAAAAGAATTAGTTCCGCATGAACGTAAAAAATATAGGACAAGGTATAATATAATTAATAAAATAAAAATATACATTATTTACCAGTTTAAATTTTTTTTATAAGGTGATACCTTTCATCAATTAGTTCCACCGGAGTCGAGTGGTTTCCTTTATCCGTAAAGCTTTTGTGATAGTTATTGTTCATAGGCTTGGGTTTCACTGCAACATTGCAATCTCCATAGTGTACACCGCATGTAGACTTCCCATGGCAATCGCTATCGACATAATTGCGTCTTTTTTTGCAAAAGATTTGTAGAAGTTTTAGTCGTTTTGGATTTGTGAAAATAGAAAATAATGCATCTACAATCAGAATACAAATAATCTATAATTCATCTATAAATATCTATAAACTGGGTATATTGAATTTTAATATCCCAATTCCATCGATTGTAGTTGAATTGGGATTTTCGACATAATTGCATTTTTTGCAGAAGATTTGTAGAAGTTTTAGTCGTTTTTGATTTGTGAAAACAGAAAATAAAGCATCTACAATTAGAATACAAATAATCTACAATTTATCTACAAAATATCTACAAACTGGGTACATTGAATTTTTATATTCTAATTCCCATTCAATTGTAGTATAAGTGGAATTTTTAACATAATTACATTTTTTCAGAAGATTTGTAGAAGTTTTAGCTGTTTTTTATTTGTGAAAACAGAAAATAAAGCAGCTACAATCATAATACAAATAATCTATAATTTATCTACAATTTCTGCAATATGTTGTCTTCTTCTTCTTCTTCGAGTTTCAATCTGAAATTTAGTCAAAACCAAGTCTAATCTTCACCAAAACCCCTCAAAATTGAGATATAAACTCCAAACCATATTTTCGATTATTTTTAACAACACCCAATTCAAACGAATAATGATTTTTGAAAACCCAAATTTGAATTCAAAGCTTTCAAGCTTTTTAATAGCTGTCAATTGTGGAATTGCTAGAATATTTTGTTCCTGATTTAAGGTCTTCTTTAATCCAAAGAAAAGACTCAGGGGTAGTAATGGTCCCCAAGACATATATCCACATAATTCTTTTGAATTACAAAAGCTGAATATTTTTTTATTGCATTTCTGAGTTTGTTATAATAATTTTCAGTTCTTCAGATATTTGAAGATGGTAAAAGCAAAAGAATTGAAAAGAAAAGAAAAAGGCAAAAAAATGAAAGTAGACAGAAAAGAAGAAAGATGATGACGTCTCTTATAGCACGCCTAATTACTACTAGTACTGGGTACTAACTCCACGCGCCTAATTAGGAAGATAAGCTACTAATAATTAGTATTTAATGAATGTTATAATAATTGTAGAAAAACTGTGAACATAGCGGGTAAATTAGAAACTATGCACATATTTGGTAATAAAGTTTCATATATGGTATAATAAGGAAAAAACCTCAACAATTTAAGCTAAATAGATTAGACATTTTTAACCTCCATGTAAACTACTAGTCCGTATATTCGAATTTCCAAGTATATTTGCTAAAAGTAGCTCAATAAACAATTTCATAGCATCTTTTAGGATTTAACTTGTATATTAGAGACAGAATAAAGATTTTTTTTTTACAATATTGGGTTATCTAATAGTCAATGACATGTAATTTCTTTTAATAAGTAATGAGTTGATAATCTAAAATAAAATAACTTGTTATAACCGATTAAATGATTATGTTACTATGAAAAATCTAAATAGAGCACATATATTAAGGCTCATGATATGTAAAAGAGCTTATGTATAAAAGATTATTTTGTTAATTTAATTGGTATTTTATTTAATCATTTTTACTAATTATGATGTATAAATTGTTTACTTAATTTATATATGAATAATTTTGAAATAAAATATCTAATAATCATTTAATAAGAGTAAATTTTAATTAAATTATTACTCACTTACAGTCAAAATGAATATTACTTTCAATGTTTTTTTTATAAAAAAAAAAAATTTAAAACGCTAGGAGCATAAGAGAACTATTTTTTTCTAAATAATTACGTACTTTTGCAAAAGGAAATATATAAATGCTGAAATTTATTTACCAAACGGTAACATCCAATATCTTCTCCCATAAGCTCACTACCGTCTAACGGCTAGTAAAAAAAAAGCCTTAAACTAATCTGAACCGTTCGATCATTTCCCATCTGACGCTCCTGATTCAAAACGCCAAAGAATATGACCGTTAAAGTCAAAAGCGCTCCTTTTCGCCCAATATAAAAACCCTAATAGTATCACCAAAATTCTCTCTTTCACTCACAAATATCTGAAGAAAAACTCAAAAAGAAAGAAATTTTGAAGAGGAAGAAGAGAAATAGTGGCGACTCAAGATAGTGAAAGAGGAGGAGGAGGAGAGACGGGTAACGGTCGTCTCCAATCGTTTATCTCATCGATATTTGCGAGTATAGGTGGTGTTTTTGGTCAGTATAATAATCCAGACGAAGAAGAAGATCTTCAAATGGATAATAAAACTGCTGTTGCTGCTCCTCACAATTTACCCAGAGGTAAGAATCAAATTTCTGGTTTTATTAATTTCTCTGCTTTTTTTTTACTGAATTTTAATTAATATATCCTTTTGTGTATTATTAGTTTCTACTGAATCTCATTTGGGGGATTTTTCCTTATCTGACAGGAAAAAATACTCGATTTTTTTGTGAGTGTGCTTATAATATTTTATTGATATATTTAGTATTGCTACATTGTTTTCCTATTTTTTGCTGAATTTTAATTGATGTTTATTTGGTGATTATTCTTTTCTGACCCAGAAAAAAAGATCTTTTAAAGTGTGTAGTGGGTTAGTTTCAACTGAATCTCTGCTGAATTTGTTTTGTTTTCAGACATTCAAGATTCTTTTTTATTTTGTGCTTATAGTGGTTTTTTTTTTTCAATTTATTATTTATTGTTACATTCTTTTTTTTCCTTCCAATTTTGACTGAATTTCAGTTGAATCTCATTTGGATATTTCCTTTTTTAGACAAAAAAAAAAATACTAGTAATTGTTTTGTGTGTTTGTGCTTATAGTGGATTTCTTGAAATACTGTGTATTGTTATATAATTTGTTTTAATTAAGTTTCAACTGAATCTCTATTTTTTGGGGGTTCTGATTTATTATGCGGCTGATTCATTCTTGTATTCAGACATTCAAGAATCTTTTGTTGTGTGTGCTCATAGTGGGTTTTGGACTCACTTAGTTTAGGATTGAAGTGTTCACTTGGGTGGTGGGTGATTAGTTAGTAATATATGATTATGGAACTTTCTGCTAATGAGTATCAATTACATCATAGCTGACCTCAACTGATATGGGATTTTGAGGCTTAATTGGTTGATTAATTTAAACCTTGAAATTCCTGATTCATTATCCTTTGTCTCACGAGAATTCTGTTATATCTGTAGGAGAAATGGGAGGAAAACAGAAAAATGGACAGGCCGATGGAAGAAATAGGCGTGCTCTCGGAGACATTGGCAACCTTGTGCCTGCTCCTGCTGTAGAAGGAAAGCCTAAAGCAGCTCAGATTTCTCGCCCTGTGACTCGGTAAATACTAAACTCACAATTTTATTTTATTTTCGAATTCAATCATCTTTAGGACTGAGGCCTAGTAGTAGTTGTTGTTGTATTATCTTTGGTTAGTTATGTCTGTTTTTAACTCCTATTGAATTCTTTTTCAGGAGCTTTTGTGCACAGTTGCTAGCTAATGCACAAGCAGAGAAGAACAAGGTGGGAATCTGCCTAAACAATTATGATTGTAAATGGTTTAATGAAACTTTTCAAGGTCCTTGAAAATGGTGGATATAAGTTGTTTTCTGTTTTATTTTTTCTGTAGAAATCACTGGCAGAAGTTGTCAATAAAGATGTACCAGCCAAGAAGAAGGCATCAGATATGGAAATAAAGACAGTTGAGGGAAGTCCATTGAGCAAAAGAAAAGCAAAGAAGAGCGGAAAGACTCTCACTTCTACCCTCACTGCTAGAAGCAAGGTTATACACATTTACATTTTCTCTGTTTAGATCAATAGCACTTAGTAATATCAACATTTTGATAAAATTGTGTTCTTTCTCAGGCTGCTTGTGGACTTTCCAATAGACCAAAGTATGAGGTTGAGGACATCGATGTCGCGGATGCTGATAATCATTTGGCTGCTGTAGAGTATGTTGAGGATATCTACAACTTCTACAAGCTCACTGAGGTATATTTGTGAATCTCATTCTCTTTGTTCTATTTCTGTTTAGAATCTCATTTCTCTGTAATTGTCTGATCCAGGGTGAAAGTCGAGTGGATGATTACATGAACTTTCAGCCAGACCTGAATCACAAGATGAGAGCCATTTTAGTGGACTGGTTAATAGAAGTTCATAGGAAATTTGAGCTTATGCCTGAGAGCCTTTACCTTACAATTAACATACTGGACCGATTCCTCTCGCTGAAGACGGTTCCAAGGAAGGAACTTCAATTAGTTGGCATTAGCTCAATGCTAATTGCTTGCAAGTATGAAGAGATTTGGGCACCAGAGGTAGTATATTATGCACATTTCAGTATACTATAGTAATTTGTTGTGTGTAGATTTAAACTTAGATATGTTCTTGATCTCTGCAGGTGAATGATTTCATTCATATATCAGACAATGCATATGCCAGAGAGCAAATACTTCAGATGGAGAAAGCTATTCTTGGGAAATTGGAATGGTATTTGACTGTTCCAACACCATATGTTTTTCTGGTTAGATACATTAAAGCTGCAACACCATCTGATAATCAGGAGGTACTATACTAATCTTTCTGGTTCCATCTTCTGACATGAATTCTTGTTTGGGATAATTACCTTATTGGGCTCCGCCCTCCATAATAATAGCCGGCAAATCTGTTTCGTATATTAAGTATAAGTATACATATAAATTAATATACATACATATACATATGACATACATATTATATAAGTAATGGTGTATATGTTTTGACATGAATAAGAGTTTATCTCAACTTGGCGAATAATATTTACGTTGCTTGTTGTAGATGGAGAATATGACTTTCTTTTTTGCTGAACTTGGTCTTATGACCTACAAGACCACAATATCATACTGCCCATCAATGCTAGCAGCATCGTCCGTTTATGCTGCTCGTAGCACTCTCAACAAAACTCCATTATGGACTCAAACTCTGCAGCACCATACTGGCTACTCAGAAGATCAGTTGATGTAAAACCTCAAGAACGAACACATTTCAGTTTTAGTATCTTAATTAGGTTGATAGAGTTTAGTCTCATGAGTTTAACTTTTTTGTGTAACAGGGAATGTGCAAAGCAATTGGTTTGCTATCAATTGGGTGCTGCAGAAAGTAAGCTCAAGGCAATTTACAGGAAGTTTTCGAATCCAGATAGAGGTGCTGTTGCCTTCTTCCCGCCAGCAAGAAATCTCCTACCTACTACTACTACTACTGATGCTGCTTCCTCTTCTTGATGAATTTTATTTTTAAGTTTGGTGGAAAGGTTTTGGGATCATGTTACTGTTGTGATCTCACTAGCTTTAGACTAAGTAAGTGGTGTGTGATACTATTGACTTTTGAAGTGTGGATTTTTGGAGAAAATGGTTGATTATGATTTTACCTACTAGTGAAGTCATGTAATTCCAGAATATATTGTTTTTTTGTGAATATAACTAGTTCATTCATTTTTTTTTAAAATGTGTCATTACTCTGTTTATTTTTGTTTGTACTAATTTTTTTAATTCTTTTTCTCGTCGAAACATATGGTTTTTTTTATTCTAAATTTAAGAAAATATCTGTTTGGGAGTTAGAACATAGTTTCTCAAAAGTATGTACAGTAAAACAATTTCCCACCTTCATCTGGCAAATAAACCAGAATTTCATGTAATATTCATTCCTTCAGATTTTTTTCTGTTCCTTATCTTTATTTTCTTATAATTTTGTCGCCTAGAATTTATTTGTTACTTAGGATGTAATTCTATTTACCTTTATATTTTTGTTTTGGGTATATTGAATGTATTATTTTTGCCTGAATAGTTTTTTTTCAAATGTTCTTTTCTATTTTTTTTTTATATAGATTTTATCCTACTTTTTAGTTTGGTGATTCATTAATTTGTTATTTTATTTTTAATTTATGTACTCTTTAATTGGGTAGTTGTTTACCTGGAAGTGGCCATACGATCTCTAATGGATATGATGAGTTTCTTGAAGTGAAATGGAAGAGAAAAAGATGTGGATTAGTGGGTGGATGAATGACACAATTACTATTTATTCTTTATGAGCTGATTGCCAAAACAGATTGACATCTCAAAAGTGTGGCAGTTTAGGTGCCACACTCATGTCGTTACAACACTAATGGGTGTGTGTGGGTATGGGATCTGATCAAAACAATTTTGGGTACTTTGACCACGACGGATGGAAAAATTCGAGACGAGAATTACTTTTAGCCGGATCCCCGCACCCGTATCCGTACTAAGATCTGTATCTCCGAATCTTAGAAATTACATCTCGAAGAATCCGACCTCTAGATCTGCACATGTGTCGGACACCTGCACCCGTATGCGAGCAACTAGATGAAAATTGAAATCTCTTGAAATCTACATCCCCCAAAATCCAAAGTCTAAGAGCATTTTTAACAAATAACCCACAGCTTGGGAGTCTTGTAACACCATCTGATGGTTACCTCGCGGGCACGTTCTGTGTTAGCGTCACTGTGTTAAAAATAAATTGTTAGAAAATAAAGAAAGGTAGAAGAATGAGAAATTTCCGAGTTCACAATTTGCTTGTGTGTCCTTAAGGAATTTTAACCCCCTCACACGTTGCCAAGGTAATGGATTAAATCCTCCCAGG
>MU736449.1:38321-63378 GCA_026770625.1 Nicotiana glauca
TTTCATGACAAATTGCCATGTCAATTTCTCATCAAGGCCATATGATATATTGATATTATCTTGCTAGTTCTCACCAAGGTCTTGTAGAAATTTTTCTATAAATAGGCATATTTTTGTAGAAGAAAGGGCATCCCACTTTGTATCCAATTTCTTATCTAGTTTTCTAAAGAGAAAGAGAAGAGTAATCTTGGTCTCTTTCTTTAGTCTTTTTCTTTGTAGTAAAAATATTCTTAGTTTTTTGAAAGTATTTTTTAACTTTTCTTACTTCATACTGGAGTAATTTCTTTTTGTTGGGATAGTTAATTTTTCATGACAAATTGCCATGTCAATTTCTCATCAAGGCCATATGATATATTGATATTATCTTGCTAGTTCTCACCAAGGTCTTGTAGAAATTTTTCTATAAATAGGCATATGTTTGTAGAAGAAAGGGCATCCCACTTTGTATCCAATTTCTTATCTAGTTTTTTAAAGAGAAAGAGAAGAGTAATCTTGGTCTCTTTCTTTAGTCTTTCTCTTTGTAGTAAAAATATTCTTAGTTTTTTGAAAGTATTTTTTTAACTTTTCTTACTTTATAATGGAGTAATTTCTTTTCTTAGTTTTTTGAAATTATAATACTATCTCAGTTTCAATATTCTTGACCTGAAACTCTATTTACATTTCATACTATGCTGGAATGATAATTTTTTAATTATTATTATCACATCCACATATTTTATATCTAGGTTATTCTTATATTAGTTTTGTAATTCTCACGGAGCAAAATTAATATATAATAACTGATGAATAGAATATTAGAGTGAAAATAATTTTCAGTAAGATTATTATTTCAAGTCTATAATCTTGATTTCCTCAGTTTTAATTCTCACGGAGGAATTGTTGAAGGCAAGATTATTGATTTTCTAGTAAAAATATTCTCACGAAGTTTTTACCACGCTTCAGCACAATTTAGGTAAGATATTTCAGTTTAATCATCACTAGTTTTAAATCAATTAATTGACATAACCTCACAGAGTGTTAATTATTTTTTATTTCTTAGAGTAAAAATATAATTGTATTAGCAATAAGCAATTATTCTTTAGAGAAATACGTATAAAACTTGAGATTTTATTGTACTGATATGTCAAGTGAATTCAACGATTCCCAACTCTTTTTAAATATAAACTTTTCGAAAGAAATTTGTCTTAATTTATAATTCCAAACACACCTTTCATCAATTTGATTCTCTCAAATAGTAGTCAAAATATTACAAGACTGTAGCTTAGATTGTCCATTCTCTGTGGGACGATATCATAAACTATACTAGAATTTGACGGGAGTACGAGCAGAAAATCCTATACACAAAAGTCAATACATGTCCAAATTATACTAACCAAATAGGCAACTCCAGAGCAAATGGAGTGAACCAACACCTTCCGTTGAGCAGATGGCCTACTTGGAGAACTCTCAACCTGTCTATCGAGCCTTGCGGGCAAGACAAACAGCATCCCCATGCAAAAGGGACGTCGGTACAAATAAAGTATCGAGTATGTAAGGCAGGAAAGGAAAAGCCGTATACAATAGACATGAAAGAAACATGGAGTAAAGGACTCAATATGTGAGTCTGAATAGCTCTATGAATCATGAAATATTTATAATGTCATGCATGTGTATAATGGCATATCATGCATAGTTATATGCGTACATAATATCATCAAGCCTCTTAGGGCATCCCATCATATCATCTCGACCACTGTGGGCAAAATCATCAATGTATACTAGCTGAATAGGTGGTGGTACGTATATAACGCCATAACATTTACCCATATCCCATATACATATAATATACACGTATATAATGTCATCTGGTCACAGATCAATGTACATATATAAATGAATGCAATGCATACTGAAGTAAGTCAATAAGATCTCTTGGAATTTCATAATATCCTTATGCAACTTACGTATTTTCTGAGACTTATGAACAGATGATATAATAATAGGACACATGGGGAATCAAGAACATAGGAAAACCTAGTACTTCTAAGAATAGAGTCATCAGTAAAAGTTGTGTGCTTGCTCGTTTCGTTGTATCATATGGATCATGGCAAAATTAAAGAATGGATATCTTTAACATACCTGAGCCTATTCTCTTGCCAATCCCTCTAACACACGTCAATCGCGACAAAACACGTAACAACGAGATCGAAGTAGGGAAAAATTCGTATGATATTCTTGAGAAAGGTTGTACCGTACTCCCTTAGAATTTGCAAGTCACGTTGCTATTACATTGTAGAGGTTCATAAGAATGTTTAAGCTACTTCCGTTACTTTGTTGAAGATACCATGCTTTACGTTGTTGAAGATATCATCCTTTACTTTGTTGAAGCCTTCATCCATCTCCCATTAATGAATTAGGGAGGTTTCTTATTATAGGTGTGGGCCCCACTTTATATGATGACTTAGCCAACAAATTCCCCTAAATATGACACCTAGTTACATAAACTAAGAGTCACCAACGGAACTCATTTTTTTGACTTGTTTACCCTCTAACCTTCACGGCACTTACTTATCACCTATTATAAATAGCATAAATACTTACAACCTCAAAAATAATCTCATTCCAGAGCCTACATCGATTAACTTACAACGAAATTTTAACGTACAAAAATGCAAGATGTAACATTATGGCGTACTTTCACGTACAAAAAGATGGGGTGTAACATCATTCTCCCCTTGGAACATTCGTCCTCGAATGTTGACGGATGCACTTATCATTCTCATAACCTATATATCTTGCTAATACTTTAATACTCTCCTTGCCATCTAGGCAACTGTTCTGTGAATAAATCCAAAGGTCACGGCATTCCCTCCTTTAGGCCTCTTTCTCACACCACGACTTGTGGTTGGAATTCTTCCAATCTCGTAACTATTGCTACCTTCAATCATGCAGTCTGTACGACTGTGTCCTTGTATGTGTGCCTATGCGACTCTTCTTTCCTTTTTCCTTCAGATTTTAGCTAATCTCTAGGTTTCACTTTGTGAACATATATAGACTTATGATAAGTTGTCCCTCTGGGCGTCTATGGCTTTACTACATCTAAGTAGGTCACACTATACCATAAATCTCACTTCAATTTATTGTTATTGAGGTTTGCTACCAAACTCCAGATTACTCTTGTTCTTTATCCTATATGTATAAATCTAAGTCCTTTAATGCCTCCTCGTTAGTCTTAAGAATGACAGCCCCATCTCATCTCATACTGTTGAACTTTTATCCATCTATTGTTGCTTCAGATTAATGTTTATCTATAATATACCACTGATAACTTGACCTCTTATGTAACACCATCGCTAGGGCTCATGTCTCATCGGGGAACATCTAAAATGATTAGACTGATCCACCTAGGGGAGATAATATACTTCCATGACCATATTTCATAGCATCCCAATGTCATTCACCTTACGTGGGTATTTTAATCCTATACAATTCATGAAGTCCCCTTTTTTTTCAAGTCATTATTCAATCGAAGGCCCAAACGTCATCCTTTATCTATTACAATTACACCCTCATTCTACTACCAGGGCAGCATTCCGTCTCTTCTAAATGCTACTAGTCTTAGGCTCTTTTGAGTTTATTCAGGCTATACTGAGCTTTCTATAACTTAGAAAAACCATCAACTCTCTTGTTTTCATGGGCTTAATCCCGAGGACTTGTCCATTCCGGTCACCTTCTCACTCACATTTTCTTATCCTTACTCCTATCTTGCTAAAATCTTGTCGCTCTATCCTACTTTAGCTTGCGACGTACACATATCTATTTATGCTTACTCGCAACTTTCCTTCAACTTGTTTGCACCATAGATTTTCTTATGTTATTCTGGAACATCAAGCGAGACATCACATCGTCTCTAACTCTTCTTTACGCTTTTAACTAGACCTTTTTGTTCCTAGAACCATAGGCGAGAAGATATTCCACTAATGGCACCGCTATCATTCTTGGATACTGAATCCCAACGCTTCTAGCCCTCTATCTGAAGTATGGATATTCACAACCTTCTGCATATGTATATCTCGTACGTTGTTTACCTTTACCTTACTTACCTTAAGATCTCACATAATATCTTCTATATCTTTCATAACCCCCTTCCACATAGGTATAATTCACATCCACAACTTGAAACTCTCTTATAATACTTGCACCTCTGGTGCATACACAATCTGGTGGGAGCTCTATACTGACTTCTTATGAGGTTGGTATTCTTCTGACTGGCTATATCTCAGTTCCCACACATGCCGAAATTTTTATGCAACTCATATGATCTCAAATATTATTTTTGGTTTCACTTCCCGCTCGTTATCCACGATAAGTGCCACTTTCTTATGGAGTGCATACAATGTTGTAGTGAGACTAATATTAAAAGACCATTTCTTCTTCAAGTTACTATGCTTAGGTTGAAGCCTTCTTCCTTATTTCTGTAGCTAATCTTTTGTTGTAATACTTAGGGGACACCTCTGACTCTTGTAAAGTTGCGATCTTATTAAATCATTTACCAGAAAATTCCACGCTCATGTGCTCGTAAGGTTGCTTCTGAACTGAAATTTTGACTGTATTCCCAGTGGGACTCTCTTTTATTTCCGTAACACTTATGCAGCACCTTTAACTACCCCAACTCCTATCTGAATATTTCTCAAGGATCATGATGTCATGTCTGCGAGACTGAATTCCCCATGTTGGGGTTTACTATGTTTATCTTGCACGATCTGTTGATTTGTCTGTATCCTCTTGTCTAGCCATAACTAGGCTCTTCCTGAATCAACTACTAACTATTTGTTGTCCCATCCCCATATAAATATTCCGCATAATCTTTCTTGGGTTATTTCTTTTGTCTTAACTTACCTCTCGCACTGTCTCCTTATTTATCAATAACATCTCGGGTCAGAACCCTTACTTCCTCTCCTTGATTTCATGCTTGCATAATATTCTGGAATCGTAGCATATCTGTAGGATTTGAATAAGTACAATCTCATCCCTTTTTCATTTTTCTTTTGCATTCTTTCTTTACCATTCCATAGTTACTAGAACCACTTAATTCTGACTTAATGCAACATCACTCCATATTCCCCCCTTTAGGGGAGTATTAAGATTTAGTGCTACAACGATCTACCTATAGATATTTTACCTCTTCATCTTTGACGTCTTTTTACATTATCAATGACCCTTACTCTCTTTACGGTCCTTCTGTACCAAGGATAACGAAATTCCTTACTTAAGAGGGTGACACCTAGTGTAACTGGCACGCATAGTCCCTTAAGCTTAACTTTGCTCATATTGCTTGATTACGGAAGCGTCTTCCTAAATGACCTTTAAAGGGTAATCTTCTATCATCCATTCTATTATCGCCGAAATGCAATCTCTGAATTTCTCATGATGCCGGCTATTATCAAATCACTCAGTACCTAATTCTTGTTAGTTTATCTTGTTCACCAGCCCATACTGATTTCTATTACTCTAGGGTCTAACTTTTCCTTCTAGTAGTCGCGTTGGAGTCACGAACTTATTTCTCGAAATGAGGATATGACTTTATGGCCTATACTCTTTTGTTGTCTCAAGGCCTATCACCTCTCGTCTTTTCCTTCACTTGACTGTAGACTCTGTAATACTGTCATTTTTTTTATCTACCGTTGTCATCCATGTATCACATCTTACTCATAATGCTTCATTATCTCTCTTCTTATTTCCCTGCCAATATTTCTGTCTATCACTTTATTCTGAAAATTTTAACAAGACATTCTTTTGCTTTTAGCGCCCCTTGCTCTATCCACTGGCTCTTCAGGTTGTGTAGCATTCTCTCTTTACTAGGGACGGGAGCCACACTAAGGTAATATTATCCCTTCCAGGCTTCCGGTGCATGTCTTTGTAATTAATTTTTGTTAACATTCTAGTATTCATATCTAGTTGTACTATTCTAGAGTGCACCATCTCGGTGTCTCACAAGGAGAGCTATTAGCATATTTACAATATCCTTCGGAAATGTCAACTAAAGCAAACAATCCATCCACCATTTTGGGTTACTCTAACCCCAGCCGGATCCTGATATCTCATACTTCTCTTAAACTATATCTGTTAGCTCCCATAGGGCATAACTGAGATGGGTGTGGCCAATTGTATATATCTTTGTCACTGTTGAAAGTAACTCAGAATGATTATATTTCTCTGTCTGAATTATAAATACTGATAATCTTCACTAACTGGGTACCTCGTACCCTTCTTCACCTTGCTTGTTTTACTTGTTGCAACTTGTATCTTCCTTCTGTTTCTCTTATTGCTTTTTACCATATATGTGGATAGATATTCATGTTTTAGGGATCCTTATCAAGAAGCTTACACGTCTTAGTACACACATGATCTGCTGAAGACCTCACATTTACTCATCATAAGCATGATGCAAAATCGAGTTCCTCTGGCTAAACTTTTCTGCAGCCACGTTCAATCTCTTACCAATTGTCTTTGTGGATGTAGGTATCGTTGCATTATGAATAAAATAGAATTTGGGAGTTTGAATTCTTACAACTGAGCTCTACCACACGATCTAGAATAAGAAGAAAGGGTGACAGTCATAAATGCCCTGTAATCTCCTGCTTATAAGTGTGGTGGATAACACACCCATAAAAAAGACTCTACTAGACACAACTTGTAGACTCCCTAGGACAAAACTGCTCTGGTACTACTTTTGTCACGACCCAAACCGATGGTCCGCGATGGGCACCCGGTGTCTTACTCAACCAAGTACCAACATAACGTATCTTTCGTGTCATACTATCATAGGTAAATGTGCCGGAAAGGCTATCATGAAATAACTAGAATAAAATATGAGGGAATACTCGACATAGGACGACCCAACATGATATACCGACTTATACATATGACGTACTATCACGACCCCAACCCCGGTCGTGATGGCGCCCAACACAATGCTAGGCAAGCCCGACCATTCCGTTACTCTCAATCTCTTTGATAAAATTTATAACCAATTAACAAGATTAAATGCCAATTATCGTAAGTTTAATTCTACAACAGTAGATAAAAATAGTGTGGAAACCAAGAATATGCCAATACAATCCCACCGATCTGGTGTCACGAGTCGAGAGCCTCTAATAAAAATCTGAGTAGTAGCCTATACATAAAATAGTCTAAAATGCAGAAAATTAAGAGGACAAGGGGAGAAATCGGGTCCTGCGGACGCCATGCAACTACCTCGATAACTCTGGAAATAAGCTGAACAACAGCAGAAAGCTCAATTATGCCTCCGGAATACCTGTATCTGCACACATGGTGCAGGGAGTAATGTTAGTACTCCGACTCAGTGAGTAATAACAATAAATAACGACTGATGGAAAGAAAACTCGTAAGAACACTACACAGTTCTATATAAAACAGTAAGTACATTAACTAGCAGCTAAAATGAGGAAATCAAGTAACTATCCCTTAAACCATTACCCAACTCATTTACTCCTCACGATGACCGATAGTTTAATCATACTGATGCGGCGTGCAGCCCGATCTGTACAGTAAACTGTTGCGGCGTGCAGCCCGATCCGTATATATATATATATTGTTGCGGCGTGCAGCCCGATCCAATTATAATAGTCGACTGCGCCCACTAGGGGTGTGCAGACTCCGGAGGGGCTCCTACAACCCAAGCATTATACTACTGCGGCGTGCAGTCCGATCCATATAATATACTACTGCGGCGTGCAGTCCGATCCATATAATATACTACTGCGGCGTGCAGTCCGATCCATATAATATACTACTACGGCTTGCAGTCCGATCCATATAATATATCAAATACTCGCACTATGGGGGCCCTCGACCCCTTTCAGTCAATATAGACTTGGCCTCTCGTGTACACTCAGCTAAGACAGGGTTTCCAACCCCAGGTTATTCTCATTAGGATTTACCAATTTCTGAAGCCGGTTCATATTATGTTTAACAGTTAAGAACATGACTGAGGGTATGATTTCGACAAGTAAAGTGAGGCCAACCAGTACAAATACCCCCTAAAGGTTCTACAGATCGGCACAAGGCCCCAAACATGGCAACTAGTCCAGAATATAATGATATTAATTAAGTCTCAGTCAAAAATACAGTAGAGTCATCAATCGGGATGGAACGAGTCTGAATTCCCAGCAGTAACAGACCCCACGCTCATCATACAGCGTGTGTCTCATCTCAGCATAGCACCACGTTGTGCAAAGCCGGGGTTTCAAACCCTCAGAACATCATTTATAACCATTACTCACCTCAAGCCGACCGAAATCCTAGCTCGCCTTGACCTTGCCTCGCAAATCAACCTCCTTGAGCGTCAAATCTGATCAAAACCACAAGGAATACATTACAATAGGCTAAGGGAATACAACCCAATCGAAAAGACTCAAAAAATATCGAAAATCACGAAGTTGGCAAAACCCGAGCCCCGGGCCCACTTCTCGAAAAATCAGAAAATTTATATCACCGGATTCCTTATCTCGCCACGAGCCTATACATATCAAATTTACCAAAATTAGAGTCAATTTGACCCTTCAAATTCCATTTTCAAATCACCCAATTCCCAAGCCCTAGTTTTACCTTCTTTTGATGAATTTCAACCAATTTTTATGTTAAATCTATCATAATTTCATGTATTTAGGCCAAGGAAATTACATCCAATCACACCTAGTCGAAATCCCCCCTTCAATTCCGTCTGAGAGCTCTTAAGCTTGCTTAAAAATGGTGGAAATAGACTAAGCTTCGCGGAACAAAATGAACATTAAAAACTCTTGTTCTGCTTTTGCGACTACCGCACCTGCGGTCCTTTTCCGCTTCTGCGGATCCTCATTTAAAATCCCAAACCGCTTTTGCGGTTACACTTTCGCATCTGCGGACCCGCACATGTGGATAATCTTCCGCTTCTGCGGAAACGCCTGACCATATTCCTTCCGCACCTGCGATCAACTACCGCATCTGCGGTCTCGCAGATGCGGCTTCCCTTTCGCATCTGCAACTTTTCCATCCATTGCCCAGAATCGCACCTGCGCTATGAACTCCGCACCTGCGACTCTGCATCTGCGGTTCCTTTCCACAGATATGGAAATACCTGATATCAGCCAAAACCTGCAATTTCTCAACTCCCAATTTCATCCCGTTAGTCATCCGAAATCACCCCGAGGTCCCCGGGGCCTCAACCAAAAGTGCCAACCCATCCTAGAACATCATTCAAACTTGCTCAAATCATCAAAACACTACAAATAACACCAAAACCATCAAATTACATCGGATTCAAGCCTAAGTTTCTTAAAAACTTCCAAAATGCGCATTTAATCAAAAACCCGACCTAAACACCTCCGAATGATCTGAAATATTGCACACATCCAAAATCACCTAACGAAGCTACTGCAACTCTCGGAATTCCATTTCGACCCCGGGGTCAAAATCTCACCTACCAACCGGAATTCGCCAAAATACTAACTTCACCAATTCAAGCCTAATTCTACACCTGACCTCCAAAATCAATTCCGATCACACTTCTAAGCCACAAATCATCCCCCGAAGCTAACCGAATCACCGAAAATCACATCCGAGCCCTCTAACTCAATAGTCAACATCCGGTTGACTTTTCCAAAATAAGCCTTCCTTAAAGAGACTAAGTGTCTCATTTCCCTCTAAAACCAATCCAATTCGACTCGACTACCTCAAATACCGATAATAAAGCATAGAGAAACATAAGATGGGGGAAACGGGGCGGTAACTCGCGTGGCGACGGGCCGGGTCGTCGCACGTACGGGCTTATAAGGTCGACGTTATCATTTATATACTCAAAACATAGGCCGACAAGGCCATACAAGTATCCATATACATGACATCTGTCTACGAGCCTCTAAGAGTACATAAATATCATAAAGGTCGGGACAGGGCCCTACCATACCAATCAATATATGTCCATACTGACCAAATAGGTAGCTCCGGAGCAAATAGAGTGAATCAACACCTTCTGCTGAGCTGATAACCTACTTGGAGGACTCTCAACCTGTCTATCGGGACTTGCGGGCATGAAACGCAGCGTCCCCAGGCAAAAGGGACGTTAGTACAAATAAAGTACCGAGTATGTAAGGCAGGAAAAGCCATAATAGACATGAAAGAAACATGGAGTAAAGGACTCAACCTGTGAGTCTAGATAGCTCTGTGAATCATGAAACATTTATAATGTCATGCATATGTGTATATGTCATACCATGCATAGTTATATGCATACATAACATCATCAAGCCTCTGAGGGAATCTCATCATATCATCTCGGCCACTTTGGGAAAAATCATCAACGTATGTCAACTAATCGGGTAGTGGTACATGTAACATTTTCCCATATCCCATATACATATAATATACGCATATATAACGTCATCTGGTCACGGGTCAATGTACATGTATAAATGAATGCAATGCATACTGAAGTAAGTCAATAAGATCTCTTAGAATGTCATAAGATCATTATGCAACTTACGTATTTTCTGAGACCCATGAACAGATGATATAATAATAGGACACATGGGGAATGAAAAACATAGGCAACCCTAGTACTTCTAAGAATAGAGTCATCAGTGAAAGTTGCGAGCTTACTCGTTTCGTTGTATCATATGGATCATGCCAAAATGAAAGAAGAGATAGCCTTAACATACCTGAGCCGATTCTCTAGACAATCCCTCTAACACACGTCAATCGCGACAAACACGTAACGGCGAGATCGAAGTAAGGGAAAATCCGTATGATATTCTTGAGAAAGATTGTACCGTACTCCCTTAGAATTTACGAGTCATGTTGCTATTACATTGTAGGGGTTCATAAGAATTTTTTAAGCTACATCTGTTACTTTGTTGAAGATCTCATCCTTTACTTTGTTGAAGCCATCATCCATCTCCCATTAGTGAATTAGGGAGGTTTCTTAATATAGGTGTGGGCCCACTTTATATAATGACTTAGCCAACAAACTTCCCTAAATATGCCACCTACTTACATAAACTAAACGTCAGCAACGAAACTCATTTTCTTTGACTTGTTTACCCTCTAACCTTCACGGCACTTACTAATCACCTATTATAAATAGCATAAATACTTATAACCACAAAAATAATCTCATTCACGAGACTACGTTAATTAACTTAAGACGAAACTTTAACGTACGAAAACGCGAAATGTAACACTATGGCGTACTTTCACCTACGAAAACATGGGATGTAACATGAAGGATCATATTTCAAATAAACTCAATTTAGTAAATGTTAAAGAGATATTATTGGCAGTTCAAACAAAGAGATAGATCACAAGAAGGAACATCAAGATTCAATCCAGGAAGATCGTTAACATTTGAGTCTATTAATTTCCTCTCTTTGGTATATATTCCTGAAGTGGGAAGTAAACTTTGCCAAGTATATACAAAATGCTTCAGTAACCTATAACAACATAACTCATCGGAAAATTCATAGGAATATTTCGTTGTCACATTTTAGTGGGAACATGAACAACCATGTTCTTGGACACCACTCGAAGCCAACTTGTAACTGCGTTCCCAAGTATCTGTTGGAGCAGCTTGCGCATGAGGAACATGACGAGGATGTTTCTCTCTCTTGTCACCCCTTACCTGTTTCAGCGCATGCTTAAGGGCGGGGAGCAAAGCTTCCATGCACTCGGCAACCGCGTTTGGATTGCCTGGCATATTGATGATCTGAAAACATTGTGAAACATACAGAAGGCACAATTCTTCAGGTTCAGAATTTGACATAAATTATAAGAGGGTCAAATAACATGGCACAGTAGTAAGAAGAGCACAAGATCTCTAACAAAATGATGAAATTGAAGGAAGAATTAACCCAAATAGCCGTCCACCAAATCGCTTAAACTAATTCATGTATATAACTGTGTAATCAATGCATACTGGCTAGAAAAAGTAATCGGTGTATTTGACCGAATATTTGTTTAAAAATCCCAAATTGAATAGAGTCGATCACTTCGATTTTGTTACATTTTGATCCTTTCAACTTAATGCAGGCTGCACTTGGCTATAAGAAAGAAAAGAGTGGCTGTACTTCACAGATTGAAAAGCTTCCCTGTTTCTAATAGAGAAAAAGAGAGTTTCCCAATGCCTAACTAAATCTGAATCCTCTACTTGGCTATTCAGTAGCTAGGTCTACTTATGACTGCCACTGATTCGGATAAGTCGAATGATTAAGAAAAGGAGACAAAATTGGGAAAGAAGAAGCAGGAGAAATCCATCAAAACTCAACACCCACTTTAAGTATTCCCTTTCTTGTAAAGTTTGAAACATGTGTAAATCTTAGGAGATTAACCATTGCAGCACAAGTAGATATTTTCTGGAAATTTTGCTAATTCCATGAGCAATCAATTTTCAACTGCCAGATAATTAGCTACCTTCTGCAGTTAACTATGTGATTCAGAGGAATTTTAAACAAGTCACTAGGGGCAAGGATTGGATATAAAATTACATCGAAGATCTTCATGATTCTTTTTTCCATTAATTTCTACTATGGAAGTGTTATAGAAGTGTGATGCCTGTTGCCGGAGGCAAAACATCGTATACCTAAAACACAAATGTAGAGGAAAACCAACGGACAAACAATAGAAATAATCGTTGGATTAGGGAGAGAAAATGCATAATTGATGGCAAAACCAACCATAGTTATAAAACTCAATTCTCGGACTTGCTGAAGGAGTTTATTATTCAATGAAATGAAAGACCAACCATAGTTTTACAACTCAACACTCAGATTCGACTTGCTAAGGAAATGAGTTCAGTAAAATGGAAGACTAAGAATGCAAATACAGAACCACAAATGCCTTATCTTTGTGTTACTCAAGGAAACAACTTTAGGCTAAGCTTATCAACCATATGAGGGAACTTTGGGCTAACTTATGTTGGTGTGTTTTGTGGTTCATGCTAATAAAGATACGATTGGACTTGTGGTCTTACCAGTGTTGACCCTCTTATTCCAGCTGCTGCACGTGAGAGCATTGCAGAAGGCGTTACCTGCGTGAAGTCAGATGCATCATGAAATTAGAAGAAATTCAAATATTTTTCTAGGGGAAAAAATTTATAGCTGCCTTGCGTAAGCATGCGAAATGTTCAACCATCGGAGAAGGGCTAACAGAGATATATAGTAATCCTGAGGAAGATTAAATATCTGATGTTATCTAAGTAAGGTCACGTCATTAGTTGTTTGATAATACACATCCCTCGTTGCTTTTATACAAGAAGGCCACCAGAAAGGCGGACAGAAAATTCACTTGCTTAACTTGAATTCTCTGCGTTCATTTTTATACTTAAGGAAAAGAGTCAACTTCAAAGCTTGAGATACTTTTTGTGGTGGGTGGGGTGCAGTTTGGGATACAGCGCTTTTTGGTCTAGAACAGAGTCAGCTTCAAAGCTTGTTCCTTCTCCCTTTTATTTCATTTATATACCTTTTTGGATAACAGTTGTGTCTGGACCAGCTTACAGACACCTCGACCATCCACCTTACAGACACCTCGACTATCCACCGGATAACTCTGTCTATCAAAGTTAGGCAGACGGGAAAATTCAACTGTGTACTTGGTCTGTCGTTGTCTCCCTACAACATCATAGAATGTCTTCTTATCCTAATCTTTTACTTGTAAAGTACATTATCTTCTTTTCAGAAGTGGTAACAAACGACAAAGACCTTGTGACATGAGCATGTGGTCGTGCACCTAGTTCTATCTTTTCATTGTTTTTCAACGCCCCCATAGTTTCGGCAATGAACTAGGTGAAGGTTACAGACAAGGTGTATAAACTATCTGCCAAATTTTACCACATTTAATACATATGCAATTGAATAAAATGCCCATGGAATAACAGTGATATGAGAACTTTGATACCTTCAGACTTTCTCGCATCATAACATAGAGAAGACCAGGTGTTTCTTTCTGTATCATACTTTTGGTAGCTTCAGGGGTAACATCCCTTGTCGTACAGCCGGTCCCACCTGACTCATCCAGTAAGAGCAATTAATAAAAATATTATCAGCTCGGCAAAGAAATGGGACCATGACCATAATAACTTAGGAACATACCAAGGGTAAGAATAAGATCCACTTTGTCAACATCACTCCACTTCTGCAACATGTCTTTTATCTTTTGCTCATCATCTGGCACAACAGCTGTTGCAACTATACTTGTTCCTCCAAGCCTTTCTGACGATGAATTGACCACAGAAACTGCCCTTGGACCACTGCGAGATTATATAGCATAAAGAAACTCAAATCAGTTGATAATCAGGGAAGGGGAGCCTTTCTAATGTGTTCTTACATATTATGGGAGCAAGAAAATATCAAGCAGCCATGTAAATTTATCCAAGGTGAAAACTGTGAAGAGTCCCACATCGGTGCTTTAAGGGATGAGTGGTCTCCTTAGGCTTGGGCAATCCTCACCTCTTAAGCTAGCTTTTGGGGTTGAGTTAGGCCCAAGATTTATTTCTTTAACATGGTACCAGAGCTGCACTCATCTCAATTCTCGTTTCCTGATGTTGGGCCCTCATATTAAATTCCCACGCTCCATATGTCCATACCTGGGCATGAGGGGTGTCGGGTGTGAAGAGTCCTACATCGGTGCTTTAAGGGATGAGTGATCTCCTCAGTATGGCTTGAGCAATCCTCGCCTTTTGAGCTAGCTTTTGGGATTGATTTAGCGCCAAGATCCATTTCTTTAACAAAAAATAATGTTAATGTAGAGAAAGGAATCAGCCTATGGAAGGGGCCCTTGGCGCAATGATAAGAGCCGCCTCCGTGTTACTAGCAAGAGTTCAGGGGTTCAAGCTGCGGAAACAACCTCTTGTAGAAATATATACGCATTTGACAAAATGTTCACTTGCAAATGATACATTTAAGTGGAAAGAAAAGAAATACCATCAGATCAAATCAATTGTACAGTAGTTCTTTTATCTCTGCGAAAACCAAGGAAAAAATAGAAGCAGAGCTAGTTCTTCTGGGGAGAAAGGCTTGTCAAAGTGCACATGCCTGCCGCGAAGTTTCAACTTCTCAAACATGACTACCACAAGGAATCCTCCCTGCTGTTTTATCATTTAGGATGGTAAACCTTGCCTCTTCTGGAAGCTAAAGTGATGGGCTCCTAATTAACGACACACGAGCCATTCAAACACCAAGTAATAGGAAGTAGCTTAAAATTTGTAGCAAAGAGTCTGAGTACTCACATGTTTCACTTTTACATGGAGCAATATCAGATTTGCTGTTTTCCTTTTGCATCACTAAAGTGACCCTTTTGGAATCACGAACCAAAATGATGTATCTTAATGCAACTTCACTTTTTATATAAAAGAGGTGGAGGAAGGGAGACATTCAAACACCAAGTAATAAAGTAGCTTAATATTTGTAGCAAAGAGTCTAAGTATTCACATGTTTCACTTTTACATGGAGCAATATCAGATTTGCCACTTTTCCCTTTGCATCACTAAAGTGACACTTTTGGAATCATGAACCAAAAAGGTGTATCCTGATGCAACTTCTCTCTTTATGTAAAAGAGGTGGGGGAAGGGAGCACTTCAAACACCGAACACTAGGAGGTAGTTAATATTTGTAGCAAAGAGTCTGAGTACTCGCACATTTCACTTTTACATGGAGCAATATCAGATTTGCAGCTTTTCCTTTTGCATCACTAAAGTGACCCCTTTGGAATCATGAACCAAAAAGGTGTATCCTGATGCAAGTTATCTCTTTATAAGATAGAGGTGGGGGAAGGAAGCCATTCAAACACCAAGTAATAGGAAGTAGCTTAATATTCATAGAAGAGTCTGAGTACACACATGCTTCACTTTTACATGGAGCAATATCAGATTTGCCACTTTTCCCTTTGCATCACTAAAGTGACCCTTTTGGAATCACGAACCAAAAAGGTAAAGGTGTATCCTGATGCATCTATTTCAATTTTAAACTGAGAAGTGGTGTGCCAGTTGCGCCAATATGTCTCCGGACAAAGAGCGGTAAACTCAAGACAGAGTAGTTAGAGTAGTCATTTGTGGACAAAGAGTGGTTCACTCAAGAGATAGAGTAGTTAGAGTAGTCATTTCTAGTGGCCGTGGAAGTAAATGAAGTAATTTTTACCGGGAGATAGATATAGGTCATTTATAGTGGCTATGGAGGCAAACGAAAATAAGAGTTTCTTCCTTAACAATGGTTTCCCATGACTACAAAGTTTGAAGGTCTTCCTCTTTTCTTGCAAATAGTTAGACATACCATCTGTCCTGAGTAACTTTCAGTTTAACAAGCTTAAATTTTATGATATGCATGTCATTAACAAATTACAAGCTAAAAGAAATTTGCATGCCAAAATGGCAGTAATGAACTCTTTCTCTCTCAACTGTTTGCATGAATGCTAGACTAATAAGGAATAGAGGAGTAGAAAAATAAGCAGAAGGAAGAAAGGAGAAAAGATAAGAGTGCATGTAATAAGATATTATGAAATATTGAAATATATGGAACATACATTCAAAACAAAGGAGCAACTTGATACAATGGCAAATATAGAAGAGAAGCGGCTCCCTGCTATAAATTACCTGCGATCAGGTCCCAATCCTGCGGCAACAGTATCACTTACTGTAAGAATAGCTACCCTAAATTCAGAATCTTCACAACTGCCAGTATTTGCAGCTGCTGGCTTATGTTTTTGTTGGATGCTACTCAAGTCTGGCAATTGCAAACTCCTGCTCCCTGGCGAATTGTTTATATCAGAAATCAAAATTGCAGACACTAAAGCACCAGCAGGTAATGAAGTGTCTGAAGCCGGAAGCTCTAATAAAGCATTGGCTGACTTCATGCTGAGAAGTCGACTGCTAATTTGATGACCTGTACTCTCAGCCATGAACCTGTAAATCATAAAGGGGAAAAAGAAGCATTTGATGCCATCCACTGCAACAGTCTGCTAATAAAGCATGAACGAAGTATTGGACATCTTAATCTTGACCCCTCTTCTCTCCTTCCCCAAAACAAAATATCAACCAATGAATGAATTGCCTGCTCTACTTGGGGTTCAAATGAATCTTTTAGGATTTGAACCAAACAACCCCTTAGGATTTTACTGGAGAAACAATGATGAAGCAAAAATGTACAATCTTGTGATCTATGTACCGGTTAAAAGCAAGAACATGTGTTACAAATAGGGCAAATTTGGAATTATTGAAATATTGTACATCCAAGACTACAAAGCAAAGCAAAATGAATAGCATTCACATCAACAGATTTTTTATCACTAAAAAAGATCAAATATTAAGCACTTCATAATTTGCATTATGAAGTGCATAGGACAAAGAATAAACAAGAAGGGAGCTACAATAGGTTAAAAATCCAGGAAAACCAGCATCTATGACACCAGTAAGTGCATTTGGAAAATGATATTTTAAGGGCAGCCCAATGCACTAAGCTCCCGCTATGCACGGGTCCGGGGAAGGGCCGGAACACTAAGGGGTCGTTTGGTAGGGTGCATAAGAATAATGTTGAATAGGGTGTAATAGTAATGCTGGTATTAGTTATGCTTGCATTAGTTATGCTGGTATTAGTTATGCTAACATATTTCTTATCCATTGTTTGGTTTGATGTATTAAAACATTGCACAATTTCTAAAAGAATTGTTTGTTTACAAAAATGCCCTCAAAACTAGTCCACACTGTAACTTTTTAAAAGAAACATATGTTGAGAAATGTTTTTATATGAAAAGGTTTAAAAAAAAAAATTTATTTGTCTACCTATATTGTAAAATAAAATTATATATTTATTTATAAAAAAAGAAAATATGCTAAAGAATTTATTTATTTACTAGGGATATAATTTTATTTCTCACTATTTGAATTATTTTGAACTTGTATTAATATACTAACTAGCATATTTTAATTAAGCATAAATTTTGAAGGACAATTTTGTCCTTAACTAAGTTAATGCATGCATTAAAACTCATTGCATTGCTAATACCATTGTTTTCTATGCATTAGTTATGCATAGGATAATACCAAATAGGATGTATAACTAATGCTTGCATAAGTAATGCATGAGTTTAAAATGTCTAACAAACAATATATTATTAATACACAAAGCTAATGCATGCATTAGCTTATCTAATGCACCCTACCAAATGACCTCTAAGGTCTGTTGTACGCAGTCTTACCCTGCATTTTTGCTTAGTTGCTCCGACATAGCAGTTTCGGTGCCGTACCCGTGTCGACACGGCACTAGTATGGGTGTGGGTATGGGATCCGTACGGATTTAGCCAAACAATTTTGGGTACTTTGACCACAACGAGCAGAACAATTTGAGGCAAGATACAATTTGATTCTCGAATTCAGAACCAAAACTACAATAAATCTGAAATACCTTATCTAGGAAATCAATCCTTTACGTATCTACAACTTGAGAATAAAAAAAGAAATCCACACTTTACAAGCTACACGTAAGTATTCCACAAATTTCTCATAATTTAGAGATATTTTTATAGTTTTCTTTTTTGAATTATTTTAGCCGGATCCCCGCATCCGTATCCGTACTAGGATTCGTATCCCCGAATGTTGGAATATACATCTCGAAGAATCCGACCTCTAGATCTGCACCAGTGTCAAACACCCGCACCCGTGTCCGAGCAACTTAGCATTTCTGCAAGAGGCTGTTTCCAAGGCTCGAACCCGTGACCTCCTGGTCACATGGCAGCAACTTACCAGTTACGCCAAGGCTCCCCTTCTTGGAAAATGATATTTTGATGAATACATTTGGAAAATGATATGAAACTAACTCTCAAAATTTACTCTTCAGAGATTATAGTTGGATGGAACTGCATGTTCTGAAAGAAAGAGAAACAAAAACAGAAAATAGGACGCTTACCCTTGGGAACCCGACCCATCATTAAACTGCCAGGAGATAACAGCTCGATGGTATTCTGGACGGAAAGGATCTGTCTTAATTGAATGCTTTACACGAGCTTGCACTCTACAATTATAGAAACAGATACTGCTTTAGTGAAATTGGACGAATATAAATCAACCAAATGTTGAATAGAAAAAGGATTGAGGGGCACTCTTGGCAACCTTGGAAGATGAGGGTTTGCCCACCCAGAGATGCGTCTAATGGCTGGAACCACAAAGAGATGGAAACAGACCAAACAGCTCACAGGATTTCCAGGTAGCCCAAATGCAAGAATCTTCCCGGAAGTCCCGTTGGATGATCTGGAAACCATCTCAGCAAATGTGATAGGCTTTCCTGGTTTCATGAGAACCTGGATTTGCAAAGAATGCAAATAAATTAATTATTTCCCTGATTTCATATATACAAGACGTGTGTATATACAAACAAGAAACACTGATGTATATCTGTGTATATACATACAATATACATACCATATACATAATCAGTGTATATGTTTTGTATATTTGAGCTACAGCCTCTAATTATATTGGGCCACCAGCCAAAAGTGAAAAAAGCCCTAAAGTAATTATTTCCCTGATTCCATAGATACAAGACGTGTGTAGATACAAGAAAGAAACACTAATGTATAGCACAAGCTCCCAGCTCAATCCCATAAGCATACGCAATGAGCAACCCTTTGAAAATACAAGTTTCCAAAATCTGTAAACAGAAATTGCCAGCATTACCTTCTGAAATAATATTTTCCCTTTCTTTTGAAGTAAAGGCTTCACAAAATCCCGGTCTCCCATGGAAACACCTCCAGAGCAGACAAGGATGTCAATTCCAGAAGCAAATGCATTGTCTAGCATCGTCTCAATCTCCTGCTCATCGTCACGAGCTATACCGAGATCAAGAACTTTGCATTGCTGCTGTGTTGCGGCAGTTAGGATCATTGCACGGTTGGAGTCCCTAATCTGCTTGTGACAAATAGAAACTAAGTAAAATACGCCAGAGGCGAATATCTGTGCAAATAATGTAGTCAATTACAAGTACTATAGTAACCATACAATGAACAGGAGGGAATTATGTATAAGATAGAGCATAACAAGAAAGAAAGGAAGGAAGACAGATTCCTCATATTTCGTTGACGAAATCTCATCAATATACGAATAATAGAAAAAGGAAATTTATTAAAGAATTTCCATGAAAGAAGAGCTGCAAGCTAGCGAAAGAATAACACCCAATCTGACAAGTACCATTAGGTTATGGATGCACAAGTGAATGTTCTATATTTGATATTCCTCAATATTTAGTTGACGAAGTCTCACCATGGTTTTGCTGATTGTAAGAGAACAAGTCCAAAAGATAAAGGTTTTCTAAGAATAATATAAAATTCAAATTGGTTGAAATATTTGTTGATATATCAACAAATGTAATATCATGCAAGAAGAGGTCCTATAGTGTATGCTACTTGTTGACAATATTGTGCTTGTGAAGAAATGGATCTTTGGTCTAACTCTTCCGGAGAGGATTGCCCAAGACATATTAGGAGACCACAACCCACTCTCAATCAATGTGGGACTTTAATCCCCCGCACGCCCAAGACTGGACAATTGGAGCATCGATAACATAACACGAAGCCTAACATTGATAAACCCAACAACAGGGATAGGTTGAGTCTGGCTACGATACTATGTGAAGAAATAGACATTGGACCTAACTGAATCTCAAAACCTAGCTCTTGAGGGGAGGATTGTCCAATACCAATACAGTGCTGATTAACGAAACCAGCGAGGGCATCAACCAAAAGCTTGTATTTTGGAGAAGGATTCTAGAGATTAAGGGTTTTAGGATAAGTAGAAGTAAAGCTAAATATATGCACTGCAAGTTTAGTCAGCATAAGAAGAGCGACGTTGAGGTGAAACTAAATGGGATTTCGAAGCGTGAATGCAAGCAATTTAGATATCTATGCTCAACATTCCAGAATAATGATATTATAGATTAGATGTTTTAGATATTCAGATTAAGATGCTTCATTTTGAAGTCACAAACTAATGCAGACAGAACTGTTATTATCATGGCAACTGCATCGCCACTGTGAGCATCAGATAATTTTTCTTTAAAAGGAACGTCATAGTAGCTTCCACAACCTGACCACCGTCTAATCTCCCAACTGTTGGTTCTACAAGCTCATCCCCTGTTGATAAGACGGCAACTTTTGGACTAGGGTAAACCTGTATATCAGCAATCCGAAATGCAACATAAGAAATAGGCAGCCATTATGAGTTATAGCATTGAAACTGCAAGGAAATAAAACAAATACCTTCACTGTGACAACACCTACTGTGGCAAGTAGACCAATTTCCGCAGCACCTAATCGCTCCCCAGATTTCATTACGATAGTACCCTGTGCAATGTCAGATCCCTGGAAAAGATAATTTTAAAGCAGTTAAAAAGGACCAACTAGCACTCACAGTGGTAGTCAAAATGAGTTAAGTAATTAAAAGCAATTGTTCCATTTTCAAGTCCTATAGCCTCCTTTCCAAAAGAACAGCCCAACAATAAAGTTCAAGAGCTATAAGGAGAACATTTTCTCAAATATGCTTTTACCCAAAAAGAGTCTTAAATATGCAGTATTCCAAAAGAAATACTCCCTGCATCCCAATTTATGTGGCACCGTTTGATTTGGCAGGAAGTTTAAGAAAGAATGAAAAACTTTTGAAATTTGTGGTCTAGAATAAGTCTTCCACATCTGTGTGGTCATAAATCATCTCATTAAGGGTAAAATGAAAATTTTGAAGTTAAAATGTTTCTAAATATAGAAAGGTGACATTCTTTTTGGGACAGACTAAAAAGGAAAGAGTGTCACATAAATTGGGACGGAGGGAATATATACTTTATGGCTCTCAGGGGGCAAAAGAATTTTATGAAGATGCATTAGAACTGACTTGACTCAAAATTAGTGGGTGTCACATTCGAGCAAAAGATACCAAGTTAACATGCACTACTATGATGTAAGCTATCAATAGTTCTGACTCCCAAAAAGACCAAACTGACCATTAAGCTCACTTCTCCGTCATATAGACCAACCCTAGGGTTGCATCGCCAATAGCCGCACCAATCAGCAGTAGTGCAGAAACAAACTTCAGTCAGCTTAATGTATCATTAGGTCTGAGGGTGCAGCTCATTGCCAAACATTTTATGTACTAGAGGCTCTAGTTAATACAACTAATCACTTCAAAATATGAAAACACTTACTAAAATCCGTGGATCAATATTCATGCCAATATCCAGATTTCTATTGCTCAACCATGCCAGAAATCGGAATGCAATCTGCCTCTTCACTCATTCTCTCTAGAATGAGGTCAATCACAGACATGCATATATGTAAAATCGTTTTTAGATAACATGGTAAATACATTGTTTATTTAATCTCCACTAATTGGTATGTTTGTTCTAAGAAATAAAGCAGTTGTCTTCTACATGTTTTCCGGAGAACAAATGTTTTGCTTTTCAGAAAATGAAACACAATTAGAAAGTCGCTTCCAAAAGCAATTATTCCAGCCTACAAGCAACCAATTTTTTCAAAACCATAAATGCAGAAGACATACCTAAGATACAGCATCAAGTTCTTACCACTGCACGAATATCAACCCCAGGGCTAGTTTGCTTCAATATTCGCACTCGCTTCAGTTCAGATGAAGCAGCTGAAATTGATTCAGTGTCCTCTACTTGCACAACCGCATCCGCACCATCAGGCACTGGGCCTGGATAAGTGGACAACATGGAGAATTCAATTGACACACAAAACAGTACTAGTTGGATGACCATTTGTCGAAAAGTAATAAAGCTGCCTAGCTTCTAAACCCATTAAAGTAGCAATTACATCCACTGAACTGGACCAGATTGCTCATCATTTAATGAAAAGATTGTAATACATATTAATAATTCATTTATTATGTAGTGCACATGCATTTCTTGGTGGATGTTTGGTTCATACTATCACAAATGGGATACATGGTGCATAATCCAAACCATGTGTTTGCTTTTAAATTGGATAAAGTCTTGTTTTCAATTATAACGTTGGAAATGCTCGCATGTATAAAGAAATGGCTTTGGAAGAAGGGCAATTTTGTCATTTGAATAAATTATCCATCTTGGAGGTTTGGAAACAAACCTTGGGAGTCTAAAGGTTTCAAGTTGAACAGGACTAAAACTTAATAAATTCAGCTATGTGACTCATGAAGCGGACGGGGAAGTGAGCTTGATACACAAGTCATTCCCAAGAGGGGTTAGGAACACTATGATGGGAGATTTAGAGCACTCCAAGAGTTGTCGAAATTTTGGGTATTGCGGGCATATAAAGGTTGAAGAGGTTGTGGGCAATGCGTAAGATGAGTAGGGAAAAGCAATCGGCCAGACGAGATCCCGTCTCCGTGAAATTTTGGAAGAACACTGAGTGGCTCTAGGTTGTTTAATGTCATTTTCAAGACGACGAAGATGCAAGAAGAATGGAGGTGGAGTACGATGATTCCATTGTACAAGAATAAGGGTGATATCCAAAATTGCAACAACTATAGGAGTATCAAGCTGCTAAGCCACACCATGAAAGTTTGGGAGAGGGTAGTGGAAGTAAGAGTGAGGAGAAGTGTGTCCATTTCCAAGAACCAGTTCACGTTCATGCCGAGGCAATCAACTACTGAAGCCATTCGCCTTGTAATGAGGTTGGTGGAGCAGTATAGAGAGAGAAAGAGGAACTTGCATATGGTGTTCATTGACTAAGAAAAAGCTTATAACAAAGTCCCGAAAGAGGTTCCATGGCGATGTCTAGATGCTAGTGGTATGTTTGTAACATACATCAAGGCGATTAAGGATATGTATCATGGCACTAAACCTGGGTTAGGACTGTGGGAGGAGATTCGAAGCACTTCTCAGTCGTGAGGGAGTTGCAATAAGGATCGGTACTCTTAGTCATTTTTTATTTGCCTTGGCGATGGATGTACTGAGACGCCACATTCAAACAGTGTTGTTGATACGATCCTAGATAGCCCGGGAAGAGTGGAGACTATTGAAGATGACCCCGAATTATCTAGTGGACCGTTGACTCGCTCCAACTCCAAGAACGCCCGAGGGATCACGCTAAGAAGTTGCATGATCTTCAACAATTGACTAAAAGATATTTGAAGAGTCACTTGGAGAATTCATGCAGAGAATATCATAATTGGAGTCTTGAGAATTGAAGAATCAAGACACCGAGTCAAACTGTGCGACACGGTTTCACCAACTGTTGGCTACGGTTCAAGACGGGCCCGACTTTCACCGAGGATATCATGTTATAGGACTTCAAATTTTCATCACTAGTAAGAGTAGAGCTTTTCTAGAAAACCCTAAGGCCAATTTGACCTACCTTAACTTGATCCTTAGAGATTCAATAAAATTGAAGTTTAGTTTAAGTCATCTAACAAGTGTCGCACCAACGTCTACCACCAGCACAATATCTGATACGGATAGATGTTACACATCAATTTTTTCCTATAACGATATCTTCTTTTCTTGTTTTTAGAAATAATTCAAAATATCTACCAAGATTAACAAGAGAAAATATATCGTCTAGGTATAAAGGTAAAGATTTTAACAATATTGATGGAACCACAATATCTGAACAAACAGACCTCCAGTAGTTACATATGCAACAGTTCCAGGGGTAATCGTCACACTAACTCCATCATTTCCTGCTCTTGATTCAGCAATGACAGAATATTCACCAGGTCCATCAGCGGCAACAACGGCATACCCGTCCTGCAACAGGTCCACCCGAAAAGAAAAGTTAACCATACCCTTCAAAGAGACAACAATAGATATGAAATCTTTATCAATAAGCACTACGAGTCTTCTATTTGTCCTTTCGCCATCTCCCATTTTGATTTCGTCTTCCGATCTGCTATAGTTTCTACCTCGTATCCTGTCTTATCTCAAATTTTTCATGTCCATTTGGACAGCGGTGGCAGAAAATCCCCCAGATTGGAACTCGTGATACCGTCATTCAAACAGTGGCCTATTAACCATCAGGTTGTCCTTACTTCACTGCCTACCCCTTCCAACCCCCCCCCCCC